>WAAG01020998.1:8554-15452 GCA_013390105.1 Tichodroma muraria
AGACAATTATTCTGTCTTGTGATTATCTACATTATACTATAGGAAGGAATGAGAAAAATAATCTTATTGAAATAAGACAGTCACTTAAAACTCTAAAGAAACAATATTCTCAAAATTTTGATAGACTACAGATCATCTGGGGTTAAAATAATTAAATAGTAGAAATGTGTTCTAAAAACCTTTTCCCACACAATTCAGCAGGATTTGGTACCTAACCTGAATTGCTCAAGAAGTCTGCATGACAGAAAAAACTTCACAGTGCACAGAAATGGAAAAAGCACTCATCAGATTACTTTATTCATATATATGCCACATATACCAGAATTCAAGTTTCCAAATGTTTTTCCTTAGTAGATGACCTAAAAAAAATTGAATTTATTTAGTCTAATGAAGGCAAAAATAATGCATCTAAATTTTCTCTTACAAAGGCAGGGGTTAAGGAAATGCTAACACTTTTTTCATTCATCATCAGGTTATAAAGTGTGCCCTCAAACAAAGATTTTCTTTGAAGTACAGGGAGCTGAAAACACAAGAGACAGTGTATGCTGTCCTTCTACGTAAACATTAGCTGGCCATGATATGCAACTGTGCTCTTTAAAACACATTCTTTTCCTTCTGCCTACATTTCCTGGCTTTCATATCCACAGATTTTCATTGATACCTCAGCACTTCATCTTCAAGTACTGGTATATCTTTTTAGTATTATACGTACAAAAGTTACCATCATGGAAAAGATAAGCAAACAATTTGCTTTTCACACAGCTTCTCGTATAAGTTCAGTGTATCTAAGCACAGCAAATTTTAAGTACTATGATGCCTGACACTGGACCTGCATCAGAGAATACCTTTGCTTACATGAAGCCACACAGAGTTTAATGGAATTTGGATCCGGATGCAGATCCAGCTGCACGACTGTTTTGTTCCCAATGCAGCACCATGGAACAGCTGGGAGCAACAGTGACTTTTCAGTGCCTGTACCAACCCCAACAACATCACAGTGGATACATAACAATGCAGTCTTGCCAAAAATGAACACACACCCCCCCCCATGTTTACAATTATTTCAATTCACTGCATAAAATAACATTTTTGTTCATTTAAGAATAACAAATTGTTTACTCATGTCTCTTGTAAGCAATTTGAGCAATTTCCTAAGTACCTAGATTCATGTTACATTTACTTCTTACTGTCAATGACTTCAAATCTTTCAAAGCGGATTTCCTTTTAATATCTTTAAACCTATCACAAAAAGATATTCTCTCTAGTTTCATTCTCAAGGCAATGATTTGGACACTTACAGGTGTACTTTGTTTAGTGTCACCTATGGTGCAGATTGGATAGATTTTGCAAAAGATAGCATTACTTTTAAAGAAACATACAATTTGACAAGATATTGCATTTTACCTTCATTTTATTGCCATATTTTTCATCACACTCATTGTTTTCCAACTGTCACTAAATTGTTCATTTTCTTAGCCTGCTACATTCGTAGACCTATTTACTGTTTATAAAGCAATATGCACTTACAGGTTTTGGAGATGGCTTGGGCTCCGAGGGTCGCATGTGCAAGTGGGTCATCATTGCTTGAAGACGTTCGCGTTCTTTAGAAAGCTGTTAAGAAAGAGTGGGATCAGAAGCATTTTAGAAATGACTGATACAGCTATTTCACTGCAGTGATACATCTTATCATTGAGCTTGTCTTGGTGTAATGATTCCTGCATATAAAAGTCTGCGTCAGTAGAAACTTATCTAAGAGGAAATGCAACTTTGGGCATAGAAAGAAAGAAAAGAAGGAAAAAAAAACCAACAAAAACTTTTATAGCCTTTTATATGTTAAAAGGTCAGAGAAAACAAATAGCACTTCATCTTTTTGTCAATAAGAGAATTGAGGTCACAGTTGCCTCGACAGTAACAAGTTACTAAGACCATAAATTAGAAGGCCCATAGTGTCTCTTTAAAGTCCTGTGGACACTGTTAGCAATGGACTAGTGCCAACAGCTGTGAAGGGGTGAAGGGTCCTCAAAGCACAGTGCCTGCCAGGATTGACTACACACTTCATCCTTTCCCACTGAGGTCCAGTTAGTGCCCCCTGCAATCTGCCATCATCAATCTAATTCAATAGAGTGACAGAGCCCAGGCAGTGTGAAACACTGAACTCTGCCATCAAGTCGGCATCGACACTGCACTGGGTCTCATTACAACTGATGGACCCTACTTCACTAGCAGTCAGACAAAGCAAAAAAATGGCATAATTGGTCACACTGCAAGCTAAATCTTCAACTGTTAGATTACAGCCTAGCCTTTGTAAATGGTAAACAGCTCCTAAGAAGCCCTTACGCTGCTTTTAAAAAACATTATGTTACTTAAACCTCTACTTTTTCCTAACTGATACCATTTTCTGGTCATATATTATGTAAATATTTGTAGTTTCAGATTCAAACAAGGTACCAAATTAAAAGTAAAAAATGAAACAGGGGGAAGTGCTTGATATATGCAACTTGTTGAAAAAATACAGAATATATGAGGAAAATGTATTTTACAACATGAAAAGATTTTTTCCTTTTTTTCCCAAACTAGCTTACAAGAAGAAATGTTCAAAATTTTACTCTAGTGATTTGGCTCTGGCTACCTACAACATGATTTTAACATTAATTGCAATAAGAATTAAACTTGGTGTTCAGTACTACTATTTTCCAGAGAGTTCTTGCTCTTACACCTGTAGATTGAGACTGGACAAAGGAAAATAACTAGTAAGGAATTTTAAGAGAGGGAACTATCTTTAGTACTGCAGGTATTTAATTTGATCAGTGCATCTTCAATTAAAGAACATTTGAGGCAAGGGGTGGGAAGAAGGTTTCTTCTTCATATTATGTGTAGCTTCATGCTATGCGTGTGACGTTTCACTGACATAGTATTTGCTGTGACATAAATTCCTAACAAAACTAACAAAGAAATTAAGCTAACACTGTCATGTAAATAACATAAAAGAAACAGCAGCTTTACCTTGGTTTAAAAATCATTCATTTTAACGGAAATGACAACAAATTATGCTATTGTATGCTCCTCTCACTGTTTTGGATTTCCAAAGTAAAAAAATATTCAAAAAAGCCTTGGCTGAAAGAAGAATAAGTTTTCTTACATGAAAGAGAACTGTGAGACAGTATTCCAAAAAGATGAGAAAGGTGAGAGCTGTTATCCTTCTTTCTCTGATGATATGGCAAGAAACAGGGACAAAAATCTTAGTCCCTTGCTGCATCCCTTGAGCTCCTCTGAGCGGTCCCGAGAGGGCATGGGACTGCTGAGACATGCCCCCCCCATGACTGCTGTGTGGGGAGGAGGAGACGGCCCGGTGCGAGTGTCCTGCATGGCCACCCCTGAGGCTTGTGCCCAACCTCAGTAGCCCGGCAGGTGTAGTCACAATAGTGGGAGACCCCGGGGGTACCCATCGCTCCGGGCATAGGCAGAAAGGAGCATTCACACACGTGCAGTGACCTCTAATGGTTAGAGCATGCACAGGGCACCGCAGGCCCGCGGCCTGAGGCATGGCGCTCCCTCGGGACCTCCCTGAGTGGGTCTGACATTACACCTTCTGGCTTGCAGAGAAAAATGCCCCCTATCAGGCTGGGCGTCATTTTGGGTGGAGATATGCTCTGCTACTCTTTTATCCCACAGAACAGCACAGACAAGCACTGGGTCAGAAGGGGAAGAAGGAAGAGGGGTCCTGACCCAGCATTTTAAAAAGTGAAGATGGCTTGGATCCAGTCTTTGCTCCAGGGACTGCGTTTTTCATTCATGATGAATAGCATTAGAGTCTTAGTTCAAGCTACATACTGTAGACAATCTTGATGTTAGATAATTATTGCATAATTTATAATGTGAAAAATCTTTAAGCAAAAAACCCTCACTGGTTCATGAATATCAACAAATTTAATGTAAGAAACATATGTCTTTAAGCTAGAGTCACTAAGGCAAGTGTTTTCAATTCAGTTTAGGTTAACAGTAGATAAGTAATAGGATAATGCATCCATATAACAAACCTGTATTTCTAACTGCTGAACCACTTGCATTTGCACCCGACACTGAGCAGTGCTTCTGTCATCCAATGCATGTTCATTGTTAAGGTGCCTAGAGAAGGAAATAAGACAGTGTTAAGATGAGGAAAATATATTTACGAGTCCATTTTTCTCTCCTGAACATATGGCTTCCATTAGTTCCAATGGGAATTGTACAGAAAGACCTAGTCAGAGCACGCCATACAGGCAGCAGTACAAAATAACAAAACTGATTATTTAAATTAGTTCTACAAAGTTTCCCTGTGAGGACTGTCGGATACCCAGTTTCTATCTCCCAGGTCACATATGCCATCTAAGGGCCAATGTAACCAGTTATGAGTATTTGTTAGAATGACTGATTTCCACTCCCTGTTGCTGATGCAGATGAAGAGAATCACCTTACGAACAAGTCTCCAAAAGATATAATTGCTTTTAGGCAGCTTGAACTACTGAGAATTAATGTAGACTTTGTTAAGATTTCTTTATCTGCTCTTTTTTAATCATTACGCAACAAGAGAACAAAGAGAACATCCAGTACCCCTCCCCAAAAACAGAGCTGTAGAGGAACAGCCGAATTTCACTGCAGTTTCTAGAAATAGACTCTGAGGATGATGGAAGTGATTGCCCCCTCCCAGTAAGAAGAAAGGCATGTGAGGTAAAGGCAGGGGAAGGACCAGCTATACATCTTATTAACACAGCAAGCCTCCTGGGAAAGGTTCAGGCTACACACGTGAGCTTAGCAAAACAAAAACACGCTCTGCATCAGGGAAAGAGGACCTCAGTGAGCAGCTGCCTGAAACTGAAGTTCAGCCCAGACCCAAGTGGCTGTCCCCCAGACATTTCAATTGAGCATAAATTTACAAAGATCAATTAATAATGTTTTTCTGAAGGACAATGTGTTCATTTTCTTCTCTCTCTCTTCCAGGATCAAAGAAGTCCCTTTTTGAGCTTTAATAGTGGGCTTTCTGCTCCATGGAGAAGAAAACATAAAGATCAGGTAAAAGAAGAAATGGGAGCAAAGGAATTCTGCCTTTGAATGGGGTTTCACTGGCTATTTCCACTGTAGGCATGAGGGGTAAGCTTTGCAAGGACTACAGTCACAGATGGTCTCACAGTTATATGAACTTAGTTATCTATACCATGGAGGAAATATATCTTCTCCTTTTTTTTTCCTAGCAGAATTAATCAGAGAACTGTGCAGTCATTTGATTGTTGATCTATGGGGAAAACGTATTTGTCAGAAATAGTGGAAAAATAGAGTGACTGTATCACTTCTATTAACATTTGTGTCTTTTAAATCATGACTTCACAGGTTTAGGACCCTATGATAAAATTTTCAGGTGAGCAAAATGTTCTGCTATTCTTGAAACAGGCATGGCTGAGGAAGAGATATAAGAAATTGTGAAAGGTTTTGGTCATTCTTTATTATAAAATTCTTTAACTTGTTTTGTAGTTTATGCTAAATTCAAGCATCACCAAGGACAATTTTCCTTTATGTGAGTCATAAACCCTATAATTTATTTATTTTCAAAGGAACTGACTTCATCCCTCCATTGATGCAAAAATGCACAATCAGTTTAAAAAGCAGGTAATTGCTCAGCACCTACCATTCACTTGTTTCCCAAAATTTTGATTCAGATGAATTTTATTCCCTCAATTACAGAGGCAAGATAGTGCATGGTCTGTTAGCGTAGTGGTTTAATATTTTCAGTTAACTGGGTACAAAATTGCCCGAAAAAGGTCTGAATACAGATTTTACCTCTGCATCATTACCACTATCACCAGTACACACCAGTACACTGAGCTTCCACGTGCATGTATGCTCAACTGTGTATGCTCACAGGCACAAGTGGGTCACACGAGAGTAAGCAAGCGTACGGGTTTAAAAGATCTCCTAGCCCAAGTTTGAGGCTACTACCTACTCATGATTATTTATTAGTTATTACAACACCATCTGTTTGCATAACACCTTACAAAATAGATACAGACATAGTCCTTGCCCTGAGGAACTTGAAATGTAGCAGCAGTATGCAGTGTGGGAGAGGAAAGTCCAGCGTAATGTAATTTCAATGTGATTACACGGTAACTTGGGAGTATGTTGCAAGTTTCTTGAGAGTTAACACAGTAATCTGCAGAAACTGGCGAGATACACACATTTTTTTATACTACACTTTTACTGTGCATTCTGCTGTGCATTTTGGAGAAAAGCTACTTATGGAAACAGTGTATGGAAAGAGTGTAAAAATTGTTTTAAGAATTATTTTTTTCTGATCTTCCTTGCCTGTGAAGTAGGCTTGCTTTATTTATCATGGAAATACAGGCAATATAGTGAAGGAAAAACTAGGTCTAATACATTTTTAAAAACCTCTAAAATAACTTTTCCCTGTATTAAGTTGCTGCACTGTAAAGGTCCAGATTGTGTCAATCTGCCAGACAGAAATACATTCTTTCCTCCAGAAGGCTGGAAATCATTCCAAAGGGTCTGCTGTCGTTCCTTTTTTGTTTGTTTGTTTGTTTGTTTTTTAATTTGGTATGGGTCGATTGGTTGATTGTTTGGCTTGGGGGGTTTCTTTGTTTGTTTGAGGTTTTTTGGGAGGGTTGTTCAGATTTTTTTTTTTTTGGTTTCTTATCATGACTTTTAAGTTGTGCACCAATTGTGATAGTCAATTTTCATACTTTATCAGCATATTCCTAGTCTTTTATCTTTTCTTCATCTTTTACTAAACTGATACTAACTTGATTTATATTTGAGAAAAAAAAAGATTTATTTTTATGGGGAGAATATATTTGGAGGAGAGGAAAATGATCCTGAAGAGCTGAGTTATTGGTTTGAAAGTGTAGACTGT
>WAAG01021003.1:0-32328 GCA_013390105.1 Tichodroma muraria
CCTTCCAACCCAAACCTTTCTGGCATTCTATGAAAACCAGGCAACAAATTTGGAAGCTAAACATCCACCAAGTTCTACAGCTGCTCTCAGACTGGGTTCAAGGAATTTTGTTCTGCTGTCAGGACTGAAAAGAGAGATACACCTGCACACAAGCTGCACTGGGTCATGACATATTCCCTCCACCCCTGTCAGGTCCTTCTTCAATAAATCCAGGTCCCACAGCCAGCACAGTAAGAATATGAACTGCACACAGCAACTGGTTCATCATTACAGCTGCTCCCAGTCTTTGAGAATGAGACTCTGCTGGTTGTGAACTGGAGACGGGCTTGATGGGGCTTTTCTGGAGGAAAGCTCTTCCTAGGCCCTCTCCAAATTCTCTCACCTTTTTCTAGCTTAGAAGTGACTCTGAACTACACTCACTAGACTAGAACCAACAGTGACAGTTTTCCTGGAAGCCAGGACAGACTCTTGGCTCTTCCAAATCCAGGTAACACAGGTAAGGGGAGCCAGGCACAGGTTTGGCTTCCTGTGCGCAAGGAGGTATGTTCACCACATGGAAAGCCATGTGGCTACTCAGACCTAAAATGTTTGAAATTTCTCTTCTTAAGGAGAGTATAGTATCCCTATTCCAAACACTGCAGTGATTTAAAAAGTCTTTGTCACACATGTATCTATTTCCCAGCTATACACACACACATATATATATGTTTATATATAATTGTATGTATATTAATAACTCACATGCACTGTGAAAAAAAGAAGGAAAAAAAACATCAGCAAAAGCCTCAACTACAGATACTGTTCCCCTGGAAACAACTGGAAAAGTACAGCATCCCAGCAATGCATTCCTACAAACTGGAATGTTGCCATTAGCAAATAACTATCCATAAGCTGGAGGAGGGAGGAGAAGCAAGTGCAAGTTCTGCAGGCAACAATGCTGACAGCAGTTCCCAAAATACAATTCCTTAAGTTAGAAAATGAACTGTATCCCCAGCAGCGAGTCAATCATTGGCAACTACATGGAAACAGTCAGAAAAAGAAACTTGCCTGCTCTCTTATCCAAGCAACAGGTTTGGTTCTTCCCTGAATTTATCCCTGTGCTGACATGTTCTGCCCATCAGCCCACTGCAACTGGAAACAGTCATTAGAGAACCTGCCAGAAGCTGGATGTGCTCTGAGAGACCCTTCCAGGCAGGAGAGAAGGATAACACATCAGACTGCGAGTGTTGGAGCTGGGAATGAGGGGGGAGACAGCCTGACAATGCCGAGTTATTTAATAAGCTGAAGACAGAAGGATAACAAGATCATAGTCCTAAAGCCTTTCACAGCTGGCTCGAAAAGGCTTGGCTGAGAATTCCCCATTTTCAGGCTTTTGCTCCTGGGAGCTGTCATGTTTCAATCTGGACAATAAATTGTCTGCTTGTGCAAGTTTCAGTGTCTGAACTTCAGCCCTTTGGTTACAGGTTGATTAGCAGGTTCACTAGAAGCAGATTAACTTCTTTATTTCCCACAGCTCTGCTTTGCTCAACATGTTCAGGTGCTGATCCAAGAGACTGAGAGACTAGTGATCTTTGCCACTTGTTAATCAAAACAACCAGCTCCCTTTATCTCTGCAGAACTCCTCTTTCTACGGGACGTTTACAAGAGGGTGAGATAACACATAAGACAGCTGAAGCTATAAGAACACTTCCCATCAGGGAGTTCTGGACAATTTTGGTCCTTTCCCACTTTGCTTTGGTCCCTGGAAGTGTTCAAGGCCAGGTTGGACGGGGCTTGGAGCCACCTGGTCTACTGGAAGGCATCCCTGCCCATGGCAGGGGTGGGACGAGATGAGCTGTAAGATCCTGATCAACCTCCCAACCCAAACCATTCCATCGTTCCATATTCAGTTCTGTGTGTGCCCGTCAGACAGCAGAGCTGCTCCTTCTGTGCTGTGTCCCCGTGGCAGCTCCTTGTGCCTCCTTGGCAACCTGGACTGCTCCAATACGAGGTGAGGAGTGCTCAGGTTGCAGATCCAGCTGGGAACACAGCCCTGCAATCCCTCTGCCAGAGGAATAAAACACAGCACTGGTACTCCTGAGAGCTCACCAAGTTTGGGGCTGGGGGAGTCAACACATACATGAGAAGCTTTTAATGATCTAGGTAACCCCTTCACGTTAATTAATGTCACTCAGCAGTCTGGTGAAGAGTGAAAAGGCAACTAACATCACAATGATCACATTCCCTAAACTGGCTGCAGTAACTGTTGCTGTGAACTCAGACCTTTAAACTTCGGCCAGAAGAGAACACGTACTTGTTTAAAAAACAAAAACAATCCAGGAATTCTTTCTGTAAGAGAAAAGCAAAGAATGCTGCAACCCCAGAGCAGAGGCAGCCAACAACACCTGAACTGACAGTATGACCTGTCTCTGAGACACTGAATGATTCAGCTGTGACCATCACAAGTGCAAAGCTTACCAGGATGGAATATTTTGGAATTGTGTTCAGCACAGGACTTCAGGTATCAATACATAGCACTGAGTGGGTTATCACCATGACAGGGAACAATGTGCAATGTCTGCAGTTCTCAGGAGCAGCATCCTTGCATTAAAAATCTGCTGCAGGAACTGGAGCAGAATGGAACTCCACTTCCTGCCACTGATAGAAGAAACCAATGTCCTGCTTCTGCCAGCATCCCTCTCATTTGCAACTGAACCAATACAATTTGAAATTTTCAACAACTTTAAACAGACCTGTTACAGCTTTCCAAAAAGCTGGTTTACAGCTTTTTAGTCTGGAACAGCTAATTTTCCAGGGCAGAAAATCCCTGGGAAAAAAAAAAAAATTAACCTGGCAAAACCCTGAGTATATGGGCAATTGTCTTCTGCAACTAAAAAATAAAGTAAAATCAAAACTTGATGGTGATCAAGTTCAGCTGCTGAACCAAATAAGCCCGAGGAGTGATGTTCACTTGCCAGTGCATCCCAGCAGCCTTCCACTGCCACCTTGTGGGAGCAGGAGATGCTTGAGCAGCCCCAAGGAACAGGATCGCAGATCAGCCTCAGCTGAATTACACAAAATATCACTGAATATTAATAATATATCAAAGATATCCATTTCTTACTGAGCTTACATTGCAATTTCTTAGCCCGTGGCTTTGGTTCAATTTCCAGTGTCCACTATTCTCAGGGACAGAAGATTAAATAAGTCTGCACAAAACCTTTTCAAATAGAAAAGGGAGGTTACCTGGCTTCCTTGGCTCCTCCACCTGTCACATCCCCAGGTCAATACCGTGGAGCACAGAATTTAACAGAGTAGCTGATTTAGTGCTGAATTAGCTCTCAGCTGTAGTGACACACAGGAACTCTACAAATATTTCAGGTACATCCTCGGCTTTAATAGCCATTTTGGGCACAGAGAAGTAGCTGAACTTGTCAAAGTTAGTAAAGCCCAGGCCCTGAACATCCAGGCAGTGGCAGTGGGATGGCACCAGAGCGGGAAGGTGCCATTATTGCTGTTAGACCGAGGGTGAAGCACGTGCAGCAGGGCAGTGGTTCCCATTAGTAAGCCAAGAGGAATTGCACACACACTTGTGGCATGGACAAGGCTGGGGAAAGGCAGTTTTACCTTCTGCTTGCTCCACGCTGCCAAGCTGCAGGTCTTTTACAATGCTTAGCTCAAGTGGTCCCTGCTTCCTTTCCTTGACCATTCCTGAAGGATCCTGCATGGATTCCCGCTTTTGTTAGCAGGCCAACCTACGGCCTGGGTTCCTCCGCCCAAAGCAAATGCTAAAATATCCACCCCTGTTCCCCTGAGCCCTGGGTGGATAAAGCCCTGGCGGCTGAGCATGCAGCAAACACCTGCTCACCACCCCTACAGGAAACCACACTGACCCCAGCCCACACCTCGACCTTACTCCAAATAAAAATGCAGCCTGATTTCTGATCCGGCAGGAGCAATCTCGCCTCTTCCCAACATGGACAATCCCATGGCCAGCAGAATTCCTGCCCTCCCACGTCATCTGCACCAGCAGCCTTTGACAAAAGGGACAACTTTATCTGAAAGCGATTAACTGCAGAGGCAGCGGCAGGGAAATGCTGTCACAGCAGGTGCCAGATGATCGCTCAGTTCTTCACAGGAGAGAGAAACCTCTTAACTTCTTGTTGTCCACTGTGTAGTGTGGACAGGAATCCTTCCCCTGACTTGTATCAGCTCCTTGCATGAGCATCCCACCGCTCTGCTTCCCCAGGGACCTTTCCCAGGAGATTAAGACCACTCAGCTTTACATCAGTTAGTGATAAGGATTACAGAGTCAAATGCTATTAAAAAAATGGTAGCAGCGAGCTATTGCTCAAAGCCTTTTCTGCCAGTTCCTCTCAAGCAACATTTAAATACCCCTTGAATGCAAATCTCACAGCTTAACTTTCACAGAGATCAGGGGTTTTTATTCCATTTGTCAGATCATAAGGGTTAAGGGACATATCAGGTGACACATCCATGCCCTTCCTAGAGGAGACACACTCAGACTGTCCACAGTACAAGAACCACAAGGTAAAAGGACTCGCCAAAAATTGTTCATCTAACATTACTGGTGGAGGAGGACTCAGTTATTAACATATTAATAATATATGCTACTATAATTAGCAGCTGGATGCTTAGAATGAAAAATAAATTCCCCTTGGGAATGAAGCAGGAAACAGAAGTGTTTGTCAAACACAGTTACCTGGCATATCAGAGAATTTCCTTCAGCTGAAAAGCACTTCTAGAGCAGACTTTAGAGGGCAAGAAGGTGTGGGCTGAGCAAAGCCACCAGCCCTAAAGCTGCCCAGAAAATAAGTCCACCTCACTCCTACTCTGGATTTATCATGGAATCATAGAATGGTTTGGGTTGGAAGGGATCCTAAAGCTCATCTAGTTCCACCCCCTGCCATGGGCAGGGGCATCTTCCACTAGATCAGGTTGGTCCAAGCCCTGTCCAGCTTGGCCTTGGACACCTCCAAGGATGGGGCAGTTATGTGAGAAACTGGTCAGAATAAATTAAAACATGAGGAGAGAGATGAGTTTCCTGTTTCTAAAAGCATCTGATGGCAGGTGCTGGAACCTTCATGAGGAACAGGAAGAACACACGCAATGGGAGAATTCAGTTGTATGAACAGTGGTGGTGGGGGGTAAAAAAAAATTAAAATCCTAATTCTTGCTGAACCAGGAAAGATTTCAAATTCAAGAGTCCTTTTAAACTGGCCACATAACTGAGAGCATCAGACTTGACTTTCAGGAGTTCTCAGGCAAAGCGTGTCTCACCCCATATGTCAGCTATGGGCTGCAGTCACCCTTCCAGCTGTTCTGGGAATTAAAACTTCCACAGAGTATGAAAAGCTTCAGCCAGACCTCCCAGACTTTCCTTCCAGCACAGATATCTCATGGATCAAGTGATATTCCAGTATGGCAGGATCTCCTGCAGCCCCTTTCTAAGCCCAGAGGACAGAGCACTGAGCAGCCCAGACCTGTGACACCAGGAATACTCTGGCGGGGGCTGCAGTGCAGGACTCCCGGGAGGAGCCGCGACCAGAGCCCTGCACAGAAGCTGCACAGACAAGGGAGCAGAGAACTTGGGGAAGAAGCTTTTGGTGGCACTAGAGGCCGCTGTCACCCTGGATGAAGGTGGATAATCCAGCACTGGGCTCCAACCAACAGGACCTCCCATTCCCCACCATCTACAGGCACCCAGCAGATATGAGGAAGCTCTTAGTTCTGCCCCCGGAAGAACAGGGTCTGTGCGAGGTACTGCAGGCACAACATCCACACAGCTGAAATCCACCCTCAGCACAGCGAGAGCTGTTTGAGTTCAGTGGACAAACATCCTGACGATGGGAGACAATTTGCTTTTGGCAGATCATCCAAACAGTCAGACCACGTTGTTCAGCAGCAGCTCCAAAATTCCCAGAAAAAACCCAAAAGAAACTGCCTGGCACAAGCACTGGCTGTGGGAGATGGCACATTTCCAGCTCACGGCAGCAGCACACAGCAGTGCTGCAGAGGAGCATCAGGAGGCTGGGATGTGCAGCAGGACACACGGAACACACGTGGCAGCAGCTGGGCTGAACCTCTGGGACATCGGGCTCCAGCCCCGGCACTGACCGGGCACGGTCCGGCCGGCACCGCGCGCCTCAAACAGACCTCTGCTCCTCTGCTGGTTGTTCTTTCCTCCCCCTTGTAATTTACACTATTTTCCAGCATTTACGGAGCATTTCCTGACCAATTCAGCCAGCAAACAAGGAGCAGGTGAACCACCATGGGTCAAACACTGTGGTGGGGCAGGGTAAGGCTTGCTGGCCATCACAGGATGCAAACCAGCACTCCAGAGCACTCTGCCAGTCGTTCATCCCCAGCCACAAGCAGCCTCTTCTGCTGTAACCTTTTGGCTTCACATAGATAATTTTAAGGCCACAAGTTCGGAGATATCCCTGTGATCTAAAATTAGATGATCAGCCTGTTTATGTTTTTGTTGCTAAGAGCAAGCTGGCACTTTGGAAACACCAAAGCAGCCCAAACACTCCTGCAACAGCTGCTGCTGGGAACTGAAATCCATACAGCACTGCCCTGACAACTGTTTGCCATTTGCCTTTTTTTTTTTTTTTACTGGAATTGGTCTCCTTCCCTAATAAGCTTTTCCCATTTAGGTGACTTCTCCTGTCTCCCTGGGTCCATGTTTCCTAGTTCCAATGTGCAGGTAGCTCCCAGTCACTTTATCCCACTGTGAGGACATACATTCATCAGTAAAGTTTCCTCCCCCATGAGCACAATGCATCATTTCTGGGCTTTTTTCCTCTCAGTAGTTTCAAAGCATCAACTGAAGGTGGGAGGAATTTTCTGGTGTTTTCTCTTTACATTACCATAATTCACAGGAGATGGTTCTCTAATAAAAATGCAGGAGACAAACGGATCTTCTGTATTATTTATAGAAACAGATTTGGCAGTAAATGCCAATGCAGTAATATTAATGGATGCTTTTTTGGGCATCTACAAGTAACTATCATAGTCCAGTTCTTTATCTGCAGACAGTGCCAGAAGTATGGAAGGACTCTGAGCAGCCCACTTCTGCAGGGAAAAATCTGCTTCTGCAACTTCATTCTGGGCTTGCTAAAATGGAGAGACCATTGAGAAAGGTCTGAAGTGAGAAGTGAGAGCACAATACTCACTCTGTCCTCTTGCACAACCTCGCTGGGCATTGGCAGTATCTTTTGGCAACTCATCTCGATTCAACTGGAAATGACCCCAAGCCAAGAGACCTCCAGCAACGCAACAGGAGCACACAGAGTCACCTCCAGGGCTAACCCAAGTGTTTTCAGACCAAAGACACCCTGCAGTGGCTAGTGCAAACTGTCCCTGATACAAAGCTGATGAATGTGGCTCCTCCAGAACGTTTTAATATCTTCCAAGTGCTCCCTGTGCTAGCTCTGGGGAAAAAAAAACCCAAACAGCATTACAAGTTTGAGTATTTTCCAACAGCACAGCCCACCTTGCTTGGATGTGCTGCAGGTGAAGTCCAGCAGCAGCTCAGCCCCACCACTTTTAGCCTTGTAGGCTGATAATTCTCATTATTGCTTTTGCCATCCTTCAGCCTCAGGCCATTTAAGATGTGTCAGAGCACTATGTGCACTCAGGAAGGCTTGTATTTCAATAAATCACTATGACAGTTTGGAAGAATCAAAGCACTAGATACTCTACACAAACTCACTGTTGGTTAGAAACACCAGTTCATTGCTGTATTTTATTTATTACTATTTGCTTTCACTGATGCCATTAGAAGAGACAGATTTTAGAAAGTTAACCTCTTTGCAGGAAGAATGTGTGGAAAATTTCATATTCTGTAACTAATGCACAGGGTAAAGTTCCTTTGAAAAGAGCTCTGTCTCCCTAGGTCTGTATTTCCCCAGTCTTAAATAACACCATGTGATAAGAAAGAGATACCACCAGCTGGAGTTAGTCACTCCCACTGCTGCTACTGCTGGAATGGCCTCAGCTGCACATAGCAGTCTCCCACCTCTGGCCCTTCCAGTCAATCAAAGCCATACTCCTGCTGGCGTCCATCTCCTGCTGTGTCACACACCTACACGCCCCATGAATGTTTGTTTTCTCCCACTAACTGCAACGGGAATCTGGGGGATCTGTGCAGCACAGATGTCTCCATCAGGGCATAAGTAAAAACAGCTGAGCTGAATCAGAGGGACAGATTTTATCTGAATGCACCTCAGCACAGTGGTCTTTTTAGGATGGGATTCATTTTACAGAGCCCACTGTGAGTAGCTGCTCGGCTGTGTGTCCCTGCAAACACACTGGGATGGGGCTGAGATTAGGAGCTGAGATTAGTACTGAAGAAAAAGTCTGAGATGCTGAAGAGACAAGTAGAAAACTATGAAACCAAATTTAACCTACAAGCCAGTGATGATTCGGTTCAAAACCTTTAGACAAAGTAGGGACAGCAGCCTGGGAACTCATGGAGCATCTAAAAACCAGTTCTTACACCCCCACCATCACCACCACATGAGAGCTGCCCATGGAGGGACCACCAGAGCCCACTCCTCACTGACCTTCTGCGCTCCCTGGCCTCCTCAGCCGAGAGGTCCTTCCCCGGGGCGGAGGCAGCCCCGGCATTCCCGGTGCCGTTGGCAGTGCCGAGCACAGCACGGTTTGTGATTACACCTAGAGGGGTGCTGGCACAGCTGCCCTCTGCGTTTTTCTCTACAGCAGAATCAGTTTGTTGCCTGAAAGGGGCTCTGAAATAGAGAAGACATATGGAAAGCAAAGCAAGTGAACTCCAGTGCTGACCGAGCCCAACCTCCTCGACAGAGCATGGACAGGTCATCCTCCTCGCTTTACACTCATATGTTTGTAGAGAACAGCCACAGTAAAATTAATTTTACAAAACTTGGAGAAGAATGAGCAGGAGGAATTAAGAGCCTTCACATCCCTATTAGCAAAAATGATCAGAAAAATGTACCTGGTGAATAAGCAGAAGGAAGAACTCCAAGAGCTTGTACACTGAGCACCCGAGGGCAGCCTGAGCATGCGTTGTATCACAGGGGCAGAGGGCACAAGGGACACACAGTGGGCTGTCACCTGCCTGCTAGTCACACCCACCACTGGAACTGTCCAACACCACCATCCTGGGATTGCTTATCATTCTGGAATGGCTTATCAGCACTTCCCATGTGGAAGCCATTGGACACCTCCAATCCCTAATCCACTCCAGAACTTCCAACCCAAACGCCGACTTTTGGAACGTTATCTCGCTGAGAGCCATTACCTGGTGCTGTGGTGGGCTGAAGCAGGAGTGTTCACACCGAGAGATGTGGGGCAGCAAGAGACAGGTTGCCACGGGGTGCCCAGGGAGGTAGATGAGCCAATGGCAGTGGGTGAGGTAGCTAGAGATGGACTGCGACTGGCTGAAATGTAGGGACTGCTCAGGTCACTACTTCTACCAAATGAAGCACTGTAAAACATCACAAAATCATGTCCTTCAGAGCACAGTAAATATTCAACAGCACATCCCAGAGCCAGGCTGGCAGCTGGGAAGGGAGCAGGTATCACATGGCAGCAAGGTGTGCAAGGAGATCGGAGTGGCGGAGCTGTCACCGGTTGCCCACACAGGCCAGTTCCAGCAGAGCCCTGCTTAGCTAAGTCCAGCTCAGTTTCAGCGAGAGAGTAATAGTGTGGGGGTGAGTTGGGGAGGATCAAGGAAGGAAAAAACCCTGCTGCCATGAAAGCAGGGCACATGGAGCACCCTGTGCCCTGGGGAAAGGTGGGTGCAAGGATGAGGATGCTTAAAGCAGGAAAGGAGAGAGTGACCTAAGCTGGTCTGGCTGCATCACCCCTGAAGATGTCCAGGACTTCCAATTTTAAGAACTTACTTCCAGTGGCTTAAAGATTTGGCAAAGACGATCAATTCAGGCTTTAATTATCTTTAAGACAAGTTTGGCACAAACTGTATTTCTGGAAAATAGCTAGCACAGCTGTCCAAAAATATTCAAGAATGAGCAAGGGAAATAATATTTTGCCAGTATAAAGCAAGCCCTGAAAACCAATCTTACTGAAAAGCTGTGTTTGTGTTCACATTTTGGAGAAGACAGAGGAAGAAAGAAGAAGGGCTCTTATACAAGGATGGACCCTTTCACTTGTTCAAAGAAAATCCAGCCTAAGGGGAGAGAAAATTCACCCTAATGGGAGAGAAAATCCACTCTAGAGGGAAAAGCTGCCTGTCTCTGAAAACAGACTTGATGAAATCTGGCAGAATCTCCTTCTTGCACATGCCCAAGCCCTGCACACAAGCTGTTCACTGCCTGCACAGAGCAACCCAGTGAATCCTGGGGCCCCGCCACACCTTTCCCAGCATCTGGTATGATGCTACTGGTCAGACTGAACTGTCTGAAGGATCAAAGGCTAGGAAAGCTGGAAGGCTGGCTCTCACCTTCTGCATCCTAACAGCTCCCATGGCAGGGCACACGGACCAAAGTAGTTGCACAGGAATAAAAGTTGACCTAGAGGAAAGAAGCAGGCCAGGACAGAGCTGCAGGTTTTAGGAAAAGCCAGAGACAACAGAATGAAACTGGAAATCAGCTCTAGAGTACAAATCCAGAGAGCAGCCTGAGGCTGAAATAGCACTGGGAAGGGGCAGGACCACAGCAAAAGACACGAGGCCAGAGAAAGGATCCAGTCCTGTTCACCCAGGCACCCAGTTTACAAGCCAGTTTTACATGCCAAGGCCCCCAGCCAGCCCAGCATGAGCAGCTGGTCCCTAGGGAGCCAAAGGGGACAACAGAGCATTCTGGAAAGCCACCATGGGCCATCCTGGAAGGCCTCCACAGGGAGGAACCTCCCATTTGGGCTCCTCAGTTGATGGCTGCCTGCCATATCCAAGTCACACAGGAACAAGTAAGCCATTGTCACCAGGTAGCAACCTCTGCTGGACCCTAAACAGAGCTTCCTCTGGAATGCTGGCCCTGCCTGGAGCATGCAGGAGCAGGAAGTCCTGTTGGAAGCAAGCCCCTCCCTTCTTGGCTCTCTGCTCCAGAGGGAAAAGGCAAGCCCTGGAGATGGGCTGGGAGGAGGGTGGAAGGGGGAAGAGGAGACTGGCTGGGGTGGGCGTGTGGAGCAAACAGCCAGGGTTGCACAAATGAGTGTTGTGAGGAGAGAATGGCAGTGGAGCCTTTGTCTGGGGAAGGAAGGAGAGGATCAGCAGGGAAAAAGGGGGTGGCAGCCCTGGGGGAACAGAGTTGATGTGGCACCATTCTAGGAGAGCCCAAGGCAGAGAGGCTGGGGCACAAGGGTGGCTGCAAGAGAGAGAAGGAACTTGGTCAGGAAGGGAGGATGCAGGAGGGTTACCAAGAAAGACCTGACAAGGATTGTCTTTGAGAAGAGAAAGGCAATGGGTGAGGAGGATGAAAGCAGCACCAGGTGCCTGGGAGAGCAGTGATGTGGGGGATAAGAGGGAAGGAGGAGGAATGGAGGAAGAGGGCACAGAGATGGCATTGCACCAGCTCCAATACACAGTGGGCAGAGAAATGTGGTGCTGGGGCACCAGGAACACACTCCTGGCTCCCAAGGGAGCCAAGGCACTGCCACCTCTGCAGGAATCCACCTCCCAGCCTGTCCCTCTGCATGGGTGGCACTGCACAGAGTGAGGATCACTCCAAGGCATTTACTCCATTGTTCACATTTGATCTGAACAGGACCAGAAAATTGCAATATAAAGGTTAGCCAGGGAATCCTGTTAATTAACAGCTGTGTCCATAGGAGTCTGTGAAAGGGAGGACTATGAAATTATGCTGAAGAATTCAATATTAGAAATAAAAAGAGGCACTGACACCCTGCTCCTCATTCTCTAACACTACCAACCACAACAGAACCGTCAGGGAACGAGCAATGAACTGTAAAGCAACATTTCAAAGCAATAAAAAAGAAATACTTCTGACTTTAAAGAAATACTTTAAAGGCATTAAAAACTCTAACTTAAGAACCTTCACACTCCTAAAAAAGCTTCCACATGTGGTAATAAAAGAGGTTTGCACAAAGCACATAACTATTTTTTAAACACATTGCCATGGGGTATTGCAGAGATCAAACTAGGATTTGGGTATGGAAGTTGGCCACAGTCGTGGTTATTAAGAACATTGGTTAAATATAACCCCTGGCTCCTAAATTCCTGATTGCTGGAAGCAAGGAGAGCATGGGAGATAGAAGACTGCACTGAATTTATCCTGGCTTTTGTAACTTCTCCTTCACAACCAGCTGCTGTCAGAAACAGAGTCCGGGCTGCAGGGATAGCTGTCCTGGCTCACTGCAACAGCTTTTATGTGACCAGAACCAGCAAGGAGGTGGTTCTGGTCACATAATTTGTTTTTATTTGCATAAATGTGAAATGAAGGAGAAAATGTGAGGCTGAAGGATTCCATTCTGGTGTGAGCCCTTTCTGGGAGGCAGCACTTCTGGTTGATGTCAAAGGCAGGATACTGAACTAATCGAACCTGCTATGCCAGTTCTTCTCCACATCCTTTCATTTATAGTCAAAGTGACCTGGATTTTTGAAGGCCATTACACACTAAAATGGATACAGGATATTAGAGCAGGGTTCTGTAGATTTCTGGGCCAGTGGTACACACAGAGAAACCAGGACAACTGCCAGTACCATGACAGAGAAAGCATCAGTATCTGCTTCAACTAAAGCTGAAGAACATTTGTAACATTGCTGCAAGTCATTAGGAAAAAAAAAAAAGCAGCAGCTTAAGATGATCTGCTATGTTTGGGGTGTCATATCAAAGCACTTGAAGAACATAACTAGGGTTAGATGGGATATTGGGAAGGGATTCTTCCCTGGGAGAGTGTTGAGGCCCTGGCCCAGGCTGCCCAGAGCAGCTGTGGCTGCCCCTGGATCCCTGGAAGTGTCCAAGGCCAGGTTGTGGAAGGTGTCCCTGCCCACAGCAGGAGGTGGAAGGAGATGGGATTTAAGGTCCCTTCCAACCCAAACCAGTCTGTGATCTTTATGGAGATTAGTCAAATGCTGAGGCAAAAGGGAGCTGCAGATGTACACAGTCATCCCCTCAGTGACATCCAAGCATGTCATATTCCCTTGAATTCATCCTCTCTAAGAAGAAGCTTTCACCTTTTGGAGTTGTGTTCAGAGTTTTGCTAATACTTGGAAATGACAAAACACTTATGTGTAACCAGGTTCCTTTCATCCTCTTAGGGGTGGATGCACAAAGGTGGAGAAATCAGAAGTTCAATACAATCATATCCAATTTCTCTGTGCTCTCCTACAGAAAACTATATGGAATAAAGGTCTAATTGATCATGGGTTTACTGCTTGCATATGAAATGAAAACCCATTGATCTGTCCTTTAAAAGCACATTTATTCCTACCTGACAAAGCTAGTCTTGGTACCTGCTTGTGAACCAGTCACTCTCTTATGAAAGGCCAGAATTCAGCCTTTGTGACAAGAGCTCAGTTATTAGTGACATCCCACTGCAGCCTAAACCTTCCCCACTCTGTACAGTTTAACCAAGGAAATACAGTACAACTGTGTGAGTGCAACACTAAATCTGGTGCAGGATTAGCTGGGATAAACCAGCAATGTTTGTAAGATTGCCTGTGACTGGGCTGTCCCTCAGCTCAGGGAGCAGCACAGGGGTGCCAGCTGCAAGGGGCAAAAGTTCTCCAACGTAATCAGCTGCAGCTTGTCAGACCAGCTTTGGAGGGAGACAAGCTATGGAGGCTGGGCTGTCATCATGTCCCAGGATAGCTGTGAAGTCACCCGAATGAATCAGTAGAGCAGAAGGCTTCTGCTTGAAGGGGCTGCATCACCTTTTGTGGCAATGGATCTGTATGTGCTCAGCAACTGGCCACACACACCCTTGAGCACCACTTACCTCTACAGCATGAACACTGGAACAAATTGCCTCTTCCCAAGTATCTCAAGCAATTGTTCCATCTTCTGGACAGTTATTTAGTTCAGGGTCTAGAATCTGGTGAAATTCAATCTAAAACCTTAAGCTATTGCTGCTGTTTTCCTTAAGAAGAAACATAATGGCTTTGCAGGGTGACATGTTTATTACAGGCTGTTTTGATGGTCTCCAGTATCAGCAGAAATAAAGGTGAGGTGCTGGCACTACTGATCCTCCTGCTCACATGAAAACCCAGCAATGCATTATTTGCCTCACCAGAGCAGGGCACTGCTTCAGCTCACTTCGAGAGAGCCATTAGCTGGTACCTCAAGGACACCGAGGCTCTGCCTCCCAAGGGGGTCCAGGAGACTGCAGTTACAGGAGTTCTGCCTGGAATTGTCTTCCTGCTTCTGCCTGGCTCCTTTACCAATTATCAGCCTCTACAACTTCACACATACTGTGAACAAATTGCTTCCTTACTGCCTTACAAAACAACAGTGAAAGCATCAGTTTTACTCTGTAGCAAGTGCTGTACATCATGCACAGGATCACTGCCACTTTCTGATAATACCATAAACATGGACCAATATAAATCAAAAATAGAGATAAGCTATAACTTACTCACCAAGAGCCATCTGAACACTGTTTTTGGACTCTTATTACATTAATCTGTTTTTATGATCAATTTTGGTTTTATTCTCTAACCATAACACCAGCATTAAACAGAGAAAACACTGCATTTGAGTTATGGGAAAAAGAGTATTTAAATTCAGTCCAGCAATTTCCAGATTAATAAAAATTATAGCCTTTAAAACACTATTTAGCACGATAAATATCAAAAATCTTAACTTTTTTTTCCTGCTCAGCGGAAGAGGGTCCCAAGGCCAGTTACAAGATGCAGGAGGCAACAAGCAGGAGGCTGAGGTCTGAGAGGCATGTTAAGAGTGGTTCTGACTGCCTGAGAACCCATGGAAGACACATCTGGACATACCTTTTCAAGTAGGTGGATACATAGGTAGTGGGTGCACCAGAGTGGGGAGCCTCGTTTCCCTTTGGCTCGTCCCTCCAGGGCTGCCGGGTGTAGGAGCCGCTCCGCACCAGGTTCACAGCAGATTCTCTAAAGCAGGACAGAGAACAGGCTTTGCTTAGGAAAACCTCTGGACTCTGCTTTTGGTTCCTTTACAGTTTCACAACACAGATCCTTCCCTTATATCTGTGGGCTTCATTGTTCAGGTGACACAGCTCAGAGAAACACCTGCACCTGTTTAACATCAGCTCCTGCTCTTGCCAGCTCACTTCAGAACCAGAGATGATGTAATGTGTTGCATAAAGAGGAACAAGATCCTTTTTAGTCAGAAAACTTGCAAATGAAATTCAGATTGCCCATAAAAGTAATTTAACATATTAAATAGTGTCATTTTGATGCCTTCTAGAGGCTGACCTGGAACAGAGACTAGACAGAGCAAAAGGATAAAATAGGTATTTATTAAAAGGCCTCAATGGGCGCACCTGGCCCACACAAGAGCCTGGCTGGGCTACACCCAGGTTGAACCCCAAAATGGGTGACTGATCACAAGGTTTTGCACTTTTATAAGTTCTGGTCCATTGGCATATTGGAATTAATTGTCCAACAACAGCTCCAGGTTATGAAGCTCCATCCTCCTTGTTTTTTTCTTCTCCCTTCACCGTTGCTTTTGTTCTTGCGCCTGCCCGTTGCATCAGTTGTCCTTGGTACCAGGCTAGAAAAGGAATTGCTTTGTCCATCTGCTCTGTAAAGAGAGCTTAGTAGCACTTAATATGAAACCCAAAACTACCCACTAAAACAGCACAGAACCTAAAAAATATAAAAGATAAAACTTAAGGCATCAATTTAATATTGTCACTGCTGTCTGTATCAAACAACATGGTATAAATGGGCAGATACTGGAACTGCAGGGAAGCTTTCATTCTTCAAAGTATCCAGGCAAGGACAAACTCAGCACAGCAAAGCCTTTCACAAAATCATTAGTCTTGGAAAAGTCCTCTAAGATCATTGAGTCCAACAATTAACCCAGGACTACCAGGTCCACCACAAAATCATGAAGCAGAAAACAACAAACAAAATATTTACAGTATCTAAAGCTACTTGACAAATTATCAAGAAATTCCTAGTAGTCCTATTTACCCTGGTTATCTGAAAACAGGGCTCTTTCCCTAATGCTAATGCACACTCTGGCACTGTATCCTGCTCTCTGCTGGTGCTGGACAGGACCTGGAGCTTGTAAGGCAGCACTAATCCATTCCCCCATCAGCCCGCAATTATTTCTCATTTCCAGTTGTCATGACCAGACTGATGCTCTCTCAAGACACCTGTGGGTTCCAGAAAGGAAAACCCGGATGTGTTGGAAGGAAAGAATATTGGGAAAAAATCTGTACTACACAGCATGCCTGGGCACCATCTGTTCCTGAAGGCCAGTTCTCCTCAGCCAGTCCCCACTCCACCCAGAAAAGGACACCTGGCAGCACCTACAGCAGGATGTGCCACTTGATAGCAGCCTCTGCCAAACGTTCTTGAGCTGATCAACAGACAAAAATTGTCTGCAAAACTCTGGATCTCAGAGACTGCCTGAGAGTGAACAAGAACACAGCAGGGAGGTTCCAGCAAAAGATCAGCAAAGAATCTCTGATTCTTTGTGCTGAAGCTGTGCTGAAATTCTCTCAGGGTGTCATCTGCCACAGCTCCTGCCCAACAATTACAGTTCACAGCCATTAACAGTTCATAGTGGAATTACAGTTCCACTGCTCTGCATGTGCCCTTCCTACTCTGTTGGGGAAGCAGCTGGAAATGAGTCTAAGGTCAAATTTTACTCCTTCTAGTACAAACTGAATCACAGAATAGCCAGGGCTGGAAGGGACCTTAAAGCTCATTCTGTTCTATTACCTGCCGTGGCAGGGACACCTTCCACTTCCTCAGGTTGCTCCAAGCCCCATCCAGCCTGGCCTTGGACACTTGCAGGGATCCAGGGGCAGCCACAGCTGCTCTGGGCAACTTCTGCCAGGGCCTCACCACCCTCACAGCCAAGAATTCCTTCCCAATATCCCATCTAATGCTGCCCTCTGGCAGTGGGAAGCCATTCCCCCTTGTCCTGTCACTCCAGGACCTTGTCCAAAGTCCCGTTCCAGCTCTCTGGGAGCCCCTTTAGGCACTGGAAGGCCCCTGAAGAAGCTGCTTGTAGAGACCAGCTCCTCCACTACATCTGGAAATTCTGGATGTATACACACCATTTACACCATGGTTCCATCCAGGGGCATCTACACACACCGACTGTAAAATCAGCTCTACAGTGAAACAGTTCCTGTATGGGAGAGTTCACAAGATCAAGTGACTCTCAAGTGATAGAGGTGACAACAAAGGGAATGAAGGTGACTGCTGAGCAAGTGACAAGTACAAGTGCAGGTGGCAGCTACAAAATGAGGCACTTGGATATTAAAAGGAAAACGGATCCATAAATCTGGTTGCCTCGATGGAGCCTGTGCCTGTGTGAGGACAGGAGTGGAGGAACCAGGCTGCTGATTCCTGCTCACCTAAATGAAAACCAACATACCAGAACTTTTATAGACAGAACTGGCTCCTGATGTTGTGAATTCCTGTGTACTTGAGACTGCTGAGAAAATATACAAGGCATGATGACAGAAAAATTATATTCCAGAAGTACTACTGACAGGATGGAAGCTGAGCATTAACTTCAGCCAGTCTTACCTGTTTTCTTTTTCTTCTATATCACTCGTACTGCTCAGTCTTCTGGGGACTATGGTGGCAAGATAACTCTTGTTGTCTCTGTCCTGGTGAAGCAAAAGAGGAACTTCAGCTACATATCTCTTACCCTTCCAGAAAGTTCAGTGGCAAATAAACTCATGTTCAAATTTCTTCAACTAAGAAAGTATTCTCCTACCAGCTGGTTTAAGGCAATTTCTTGGGTAACACATACCACAGCATACAAACATCAGTTCTGAAAGGGATTTCCCGATATCATGGTAGTGAATTAAAAGCATGCTCTGACTTATAGAACAACTTGCCAATCACAGAAACAGAGAATGGTTTGGGTTGGAAGGAATCTCTAGTCCACTAGACCAGAGCTCCATCCGTGGTGGCCTTGAACACTTCCAGGGATGAGGCATCTACTCATGGGCAGAAAAGTTACAGTTACTGAGTACATGGGATGGGATTTACAAATGCAGCTGGTGGATAGAGGAGGAATATATAAACGACAGGGAAGGACAATCTCCACTGCAGGTATGTGCTGTTGTCTGGATTGGACATTTTCTGGTAAAGAACAGGCTGTGCCAGACTGGCAGCCCCTGCTCAGTGGCAGCCTGGTCCAAACTGAGCAGGAATTAGGCCAAAGGGGCATCAAACTCCAGTTCTGGAGAAACAACTGACTGGAAGAAAATATTTTTGAAAAGAGAAAGAAAGTAAGAATAAAAGAGACCCACATTTGCTATGGATACAAACCCCAGCAATAACTCAAAGGGAAAGGGGTTTACACCCATGGGGTAAAGAGGATACACTACAACATCCTTGCTGGAAGCCAAACCTTTTCCTTGTTGTCCAACAGCGCAGATATCCGAGGGCTGGACGAGGAGCGATAGATAGAAGAAGTTTTATCCCTCTGTGCCTCACGAGTGGCAGCGACTTCACTCAACATGTTGTGGCTGCCAGTCTTCCTCAGGCCCAGCCGCCAGGACGAAGGTGACTCATCCTTCTGCTCGTCTGACTTGCTGAGCCAGCTGAACTGTGGAGGAGGAACAGGGACATTTGGGAAAAGGAAGAGCACTGCAAGGCACACTCTAAGTTCAGAAAGTGTTTCAAAAAGCCACAGTTTTTGCTGGGCTAGACTTGTAAGATAGAATGACTTATTTCCTGCTTCACTTTAATTACAGGACAGAGCTCAAGGTGAACTCACAGGGATACAAACTGCTGTAGTGCCTCATCCCCAAGGACAGAGGATGAAAGGAATCTTCTGTCACTGTGCAGGTCTTTGCCTACACAATGCCCTCCTCCAGCTTTGAGGAAAGAATATAAGGAACAATGAAGCTTTTATTATCACCCATTTAGGAAGGGGGAATTATTCAGCAAAGGCAGAAAACCAAAAACAAGTACTCAGGTCTTACGGAACTAGCTGCAAATAAACCCCTCACACCAGTGGAGTCCAGGAGAATCCATTGAGATCACCAGGGAGCTGTAGCCAACAACACTGTAAAGGAAGAGACTGAGGAAACTTGGATTGTTTAGCATGGAAAAGAGAAGGCAAAGACAGGATTTAGTTGCTCTGCTACTTTGGGGTGGGTTTATAGAGGACATGGAACCAGACTTCTCTACAGTCTACAGTGAATGGAGGAGAACAGACAAGTTTCCACTTGGGAAATCCCAGCTGACGTGGAGACGTAACTCCTGGCAGGAGTGAAGCTGCACTGGGTCAGGGAGTAGAACATCTCCACCCTCAGAGACCTTTTAATACTCAGCTGAGCTCAGGTAGGACAAAGCAACACGACATGAGCTTAACCCTGCTTTGAGCAGGACGTTGGACTTCAGCCTCGCGGAGGCCCCTTCCATGGGCAGGTAACTGTGCATACCACAGAATGGGCCTTTGTGCTTTTTGTTACATGAGGCACTTCTGACATGCACATGTTAGTCCCTAAATACACAACTACTTAAATGTACAACTGCTTAAATATGCGACTTTAGCTACAGTTACCAAGTCTTTCAAAAGGCTGCCTACTGCCATTCAAGAATGGAGCCTGAGCATCACAAGAGGCACCTGTACAGGGCTAAGCACCAAGTTGTACAGAAATAAAGAAAACAAATTATTAGGAATTACTGGAAAAGTACAGAATACAAAACACACAGCCACTGTGGCTCTGTGTTACTGCAGGGTACAATCACACCTTTGGTATCACACAGAGCTCAGCTCCAGGGCTCAGCAGCAGTTTACAAGAAGGGAAGAGTTCAGGGAAGGGCAGCAAGAATGAGTAGAGCAAGAGAGGTTTTGCATGAGGAGATATTCAGTGTATCAGTAGTCTCCAGGCAGAGATACGACCAAGGTAGATGAAACCGTCTGTGGCACACAGAAGGGTGAGTAAGGAACAATTATTCCTTGGTCCTTCCCATAAAGGAACGAGGGACAGCAAACCAACCCAGAATGTGAAAGGTTAATGGGACAGAGACAGGGAGCTCTGTAGAGTTCTTAACTAACCTGAAGGATTCTTTTTGCCATTGGACATTAGAGGATCCCAATCAAAAAGTGACTGCATAGTGGAAAAATCCAACAAGAGCTACTGAAGACAAAAAATACACCAGGTTTAGTGAGTCCCTGAAATGCCAGTTGCTGGAATGTGGGTGGGAATTCCTTCAAGACTGTGTTCTCTAGTAGCTTCTGATGGTCACTGTTGGGCAGGACACTGGGCAGACAAGGCTTTTGATCAATTCTGATCTAAGAATTACTATACCATATTCTATCTGTCACAAACCATCTGACACTATTCAGATAACATGGAACTACTGGGGAGCTCTGCCCTCAGACTCACTGTCTGAAGACTGCCAAGCTAAAATTATCCCTGCACTTTTTGAGCAATTTTCAGCTCATGTCATTTCAGTGAAGATGCAAAGAGTTAATATGTACTTTGCAATTTCCAGCACTGCCAGCCTGAGTTACACAGCTCAAATATTTTCATGTAGTTTTGATGCTTTCCTAAGAGAATGCTCAAAACCACAGCAAAAGCTGCCATCTGTAAATTCTGAACAACACAGGAACAGCACACACTAATAACTCCCCTAATAGAGGGCAACACAATCTAAAGCCCAGTCTGCCAAAGAGAATTACAGAAAAATCAGACAGGTGAGAGAAGGTAAATAAGCTGATCTTAAGTGACTGAGGTCAAATCAATAATTGCTCTGCTCACAGGCCAGCTTCTACACCCTAAACCCCTTATTCTGTGTTAAACAGCTCAAAGGAGTGAGACCAAACCTCTGCAGCTGGGAAAAGGTTAACCGAATTGCTCACACTTCCCAGCATCCTTCTACCTCTAACAGTTCCTCTGCTAAGCCAGCCTGAGCTGAACAATGCCCAGAGGAGCTCTGTTTCATCTGATCTTGGTTACACTCAGTTACGTGCAAAAAATAAAAAATTGTGACTAAGCAAGAAACATTTCCCTTTGACAAGCACTGAGTGCTTCAGCCCTGGGCAGGTGTCTGTGATGTTTTCTCCATAGTCTGGTGCAAAAAGAAAGCAGCAGCAGCACACGACAGGAGTCCTGTGCAGAGCAGAGTCTCCTGGTGCCATCTAGCTGAGTGATCTGAGAGCTGGAGGATTCACATAAGATTTCAGTGACCACTTCACCTTTCAAAGCTTGTCAGCCCAGCTGGCCAGCCACATGCAAACTACCCTCTGCTTGCTGGGCAGTAACATCACACCACTGACTCAGCTGGCTTTGGCAAGTCAGAGGCACCTTGGATGATGGTGCCGAACTCACCACTAGCACAGGGGCAGGAATCAGCTCTGGTGACAGATCTGCTGAGAAGACACTGGCACCAGCCCCCTCAGATCTGACAGCACACAGAGCATGTGCTGTAGGCTGGTTTTCTTCACCACAATTTACTTTGGAGGGTCAGACATTCAAGAGGAACTGTATTGTCCCTACACTGCTATTAACACACGTCTTTATCAGAATTTCATACTACCAGGCTTTTCTAAATTCAAGTCTTAAAGTCCTCTGGAGACTGTTTTCAGAACATCCATCTCCCAGTAACACCTGCTTCTGAGCACTGCTGGAGTCCCCATTGATTCCAAATTCACTTACTCTTCTGGCAGATGCAGTGAAGGAGTTGGGCTCGGGTGGTGGCATTTGCTCAGTGATGCTGGGCCTGGATTCACGGCTGGAGTGGTTGGCAAAGGGCTCTTCCTTTCTCTCTACAATTTTAAACAAGAAGAGAAACCAAATGTTTCAGTATTGCACTTCTGAGGCCCTTCTTTACAGAGTGTGGTCTGCACTCCACTTCAGTGCTGTGTGACCTCAGTCTCCCTGGATCACAGAGATGTCAGTGCCTTCTGCACTGTCAGATGTCAGGGCTTTCTGCAAGGAGCTTCCCACTTGGTAAAGAATAGGGTGGATACATTTGCCAGACAAAGCTTTTATACTTGATCCTCACAGACAAGCAAAATCTTTGCAGAAAGCACCATAAAGAGGACACACAGGTTTTTTTGTTTTTCATAAGTTTGTTTCCTGTCTGGGAATTTCTTCCCTGGTAAACCTTGGGATGAAAAGGGGCACATGCCATTCCTGCTGTAGCACGAGTGTGGTACAGCCCACAGCCCTGAGTGCCCAGGGTTTCACTGCACAATTCTCTGCATTTGCTTGTGCTCCTGGGCAGAATTTCTGGTCTTCTGCAGCAAAATCCATTTTTCTACAGGAACCCAGGACTGCTGCCCAACAAAAGCCCTTACTTGGGCTCCAAGCAAGCTAAGCAACCCTTGTCCAAGCTCACAGCTGGTTCCCTGCTTGTTAGATAAGTGCAGCTGTCCAGTATCACGTTTATTTTTTTGTATCTATATACATGCTTGACAGAAGAACATCCACCAGACATTACCAGGGGGAGAGTAATCAGAAAGTGTGACTCAGGCAATAAGTTCATTTGACAGGAGAGCACAGGCTGGAGACAGACTATTCACCATAAACCCAGGCACATGGAACCTGCCTGAGAAATTATGTACCTACACCCACCAATCAAAGTTTTCCTTATAGCTATGAGTGCTCACACAGTCATGGCTTGGAAAAAATAATTTTAAGCATGAGCACACGAACAGTCCTAGCAAATAATGTATGTGCAGGGAACAAAAATCTGTTGTTACACATCTGGAGTCGTTTGGGATGGAGCATCTGGGAGGATGGCACCTTGGAGCATGAAGATTAATCTTTCTGTAACAAACATTCTCAGTACTAGAAAAAAAAGGATTCAAAGGACACAGAAAACAGAAAAGAGAAAGCCAAAAGAAGCATTTTAAAATAACAGGAAGTTAGCAGGACTGACAGAGCCTGAACTAAAGAAACAAAGAATCGTGGAATCTCCTGAGTGGAAATGGACACACAGGGATCATCCAGTCCAGCCCCTGGCCCTGCGCAGACACCCCAACAATCCCACCCTGGGCATCCCTGAGAGCGTTGTCCAAACACTCCTGGAGCTCTGTCAGCCTTGGGGCTGTGCCCATTCCCTGGGGAGCCTGGGCAGTGCCCAGCACCCTCTGGGGGAAGAACCTTTCCCTGATCTCCAGCCTAACCCTCCTATGACACAGCTCCAGCTGTTTCCTCAGGTCTGCATAAGAATGGATTCTCAGCCACTTTTTCCCCTCTGCGAAGCAGCAGATTTCAGTTCTGGAGCTGAACTCTCGGGTGCACTTTCACTCACCCCTGGGGAAAGGGCAATAGATCCCCCATTCCTCCTTACAGGCCCAGCCTGCCCTGCTGGCATCCTTGTCCATGGACGTGCCCACGGACAAGGCAGGGTGTGCTGCTGTTTGCTGACAGCTGCTCGTTCTTCTGACTGAGGCCTGTAAAACACAGGGCACTGCAGGAAGGGAAGGTGGCAGCAGCTCTCCAGGCTGGGCTGGGTGGGCACTGGGAGGCTCTTCTGGAAGTTTGTAACACACAGGTCAGCTTTTAAGGTCAAGCCTAATTAGAAGGGCACAGGCTAAAGTGGTAATGACAGGTTGGGAAGGACTAACTGTGAGCAATGTGCCTGGGAACAGTCGACTGCAGAAGAGGGACAGGCAGAGGGGACTCTGCTGGCAGCGCTTTGTGCAGGATCCTGCATTTTATTCTACCAAAATTTCAGCAATAAACATTATGAAATCCAGATGAGAAACTGGAGAGAATTAGTTCAATCTCCTCGAAATAAATTTGGTAAGAGTAAAAATTTAGGTTTCTAATTCCTTTTTTGTAAGGGTTTTTGGATAAGGGTGTCTGTTTGGTTGGTTTTTAAACAAAACAACACTAAAAGCTTCCATGGCCTTCTTTAGTTACGAAAAATTACATATTGTAATAGTTCTCAGCACAGATAATCACCATAGAATTTTATACTGATTCTCCTCTTGTTTACAAGAGGTCAATGCCAAATTAATTGTCTTCAAAATTAACAAAGTGACATTAATGCCCTTAGCTTCCTTTGTTTGAAGAACACAAATTTCTTACAGATTATAAGAAACATACTACTCTGAAGCCTTCCAACAATTTCACTGCTTCCCTCATCCAATTTCTTCCTCCCACAGTTCGCAAATTCAATAAATTAATTGCAACCTGAGACTCTTCAAAACACACCTCAAAATAAACTTGGGTTACACTGCCAGCTTCTACATGTCCTGCTTTATGCTCAGCTACCAAAAGGGTTGGAATTTCTAGGTTTAAAAAGATCACTCAGAATTTTTTTTTCATCTGGACTTCGAACACTTTAGAACAACAGTCATAATCTACGTGTCCAGCACTGCTCAGAATGATAAAGGTATGGGAATATTACAGAAAATGAAGAGGAATGAGGGAATAATATTCATGTTTTCATACCTATGACTCCTGTACAATCCAAGCATATAAAATGTTGACCAGATAAACACAGAACCACAGAATCCCAGATTGGTTTGAACTGCAAGGAACCTGAAAGCCCATCTCATTCCACGCCCTGCCATGGACAAGAATGTTCCACTACCCCAGATTGCTCCAAGCCCCATCCAACCTAGCCTTGGGCACTTCCAGGGATGAAGTGGCCACAGCTTCTCTGGGCAGCCTGTGCCAGGGTCTCCCCACCCTCACAGGGAGGAATTTTTTCCTAATATCCTAACTAAACCTACTGTCTGACAGTTTGAAGCCATTCCCCTTTGCTTTGTCCTGTCACTCCAGGCCCTTGTAAACAGTCTCTCCTCATCTTCCTTGCAGGTTCCCTTCAGGACCTGGGAGGTCACAGTGAGGTCACCCCAAAGCTCCTCTTGTCCAGGCTGAGCAATACCAGTTCTCCCAGCCTTTCCTCACCGCAGAGCTGCTCCATCCCTTTGACCATCCTGGCGCCTCCTCTGGGCTCGCTCCAGCAGCTCCACGTCCTTCCTGTGCTGGGCCCCAGGGCTGGGGCCAGCTCTGCAGGTGGGGTCTCACCTGAGCAGGGCACAGAGGCAGAATCCCCCCCTGCCCTGGAGATCTGTCCAAGAATAACATTGTCTTTGAAATCAGTAATACTGTGACATCTATTATTTTTGTTACCAAAATGAAAAATCCTACTTCTCTTTGGAGTCCTCCTATAATGTGGGCTGATGCTGTTACCATACAGAATATTGCTTTAAAAAGAGTACCAAAGATGTGACCCCCCACTCACATACACAGCAAGTGACAGCTGTGTCTCCATCCAGGCTGGGCAAGTCCACACTCATTTAACCAGAGATTTCAGAAGTTTACAAGGTGGGGTTTCAATTCTGATGGAAATTTTCTCAAAGGACCCAATAATCTTTCCAGGAAAGGAGAGTACAAATACAAAGCCTGAAGCTTCATCATTACCTGAATGCTTGTTGTCTCCCATTTCCATTAGCTTCAGTGGTTTGACATAGACTCCTATAATGGGCTTTGCTCAGTGAATTAATGCACTAAAAAGACCTGTTCTGCCTTTACACAAAATTTAATGCTGAGTGCTGCAGACCTTTCCTTGCTGAAGGATCTTGGGCTGTTCCTCAGTTAAAACCCACACAGCTCTAGGTCATATAGGTCTGCAAACATCTGAGTTGTTTTGGTCAAACTACCACCATGTTTACAAGGATTACAAACACTGGCATGCAGCTAGATAGGTATAATTTATATTTATATAAACATGTACATAATCTGGGTAAACCCCTGATTTATGGAGAAAATATATGTGACCTGAACTGCGTGTCTCTTTCTGGCACTGACATGTCCACTAGACTTGCTTGGCTCAAAAGCCCCAAGATCATCTGCCAGTGCTACTGCCATGCCCACCCAGCTGGTGCAGCAGTAGCTCCGTAGAGCCCAGCCAGGATTTTCCACCCCTCTCAACCTGTCCTAACAGCATCAACTGATACAATCCTAACACAGGTCACAACTTCACTGGCACAGAAGCACAGCAAAACTTTAAACTACACATCTCCTCAGGACCTATTTCTTAGGATATTTGATATAGACCAAGTAAGTTGATATTAAAAGTAGTTTAACCATTAAACTCATCATAGTCCAAGATTCATCTGTGTTTGCCGAATATTAAGTACAAATAAGTCTTGGCTTACTGCAAAATTAAGTATCTGTATTTAAACTTTCTGTGCTACACATATATACACTTTTAAAACTAATTAAGGAAGTCACAGAAATTATGGAAAAGGAATGGGAGTAAGATGCCAGCAACATACTATAATGCAAATGCTACTGTGACACTGTGTACTTTACCCTTATTTTCCACTAACTTTTGCAATCATTATTCATCACAGCCTGGAAAACAGAAGTTCCTCACCTCTGCATCATCCAGAACAGCTTCAGCCCTTCATTTCAGACTGACAGGAACACAACAGGCTATTGCCTTCCTACGCCTTCACCTGCTTCCCTACCATCCTGCAATACCTGGAGGATTCTTCTTGAACTGAGCCAACAAGAAAAAAACCTCCTGTTTAAGAACAAGCTATGGACAATGTGTTATCTTCAATACATGTGAGCTGGAACTAAGAATTAAAACAGGATCTGAAGGATTTTTTTTTTTAATAATTATGCTGACCTGGGAGTCAGCATTTGAATCAGCTTTTTTAGCATAGTAGCTCCAGATTTCTCCAAATTCTGTACATATACACTGGAAGCAAAATTTTCAGTATGTCCTTAACAATTAATTATGTAATTAGTAACAATAACAACAACAGTTAACAACAACATTAAGAATGACAATAGCTAGGCTAGTTGTTAAATCCAAGGCTGTACTAAGTCTTACCTGATTCCTTTTCAGCATCCGACTCTGAAACTTCATCTTCAGCTTCTTCCTCTTCAGAACTAGAACTGCTCGAGTCCTTGTTCTCTTCCTCAGTTTCCATGGACTTCAACGTGTCTTCCTCATAAAGAATCTTCTCTTTGCTGCAAAACAGGAAATTTTTAGGACTAGGCAAGCAAGTTATCTTTGAATTGTACTTCTCAGGAACACACAGACATGACTTACTACATACAGAACAAGCAAAGAATAAAATCTATCTACAGACTCATCACTCCTGCACTTCCATCATGGCCAGTTTGCCACGGATTCCACTGCCAGTCTCACATTTTCTAATTCTGCAAGCATTTTTTCATCCACAAAAATGTGATCTCTCCTTTTCAAGCGCCACACAATGCAGCAGTTGGGCTGTAGGGCTCTATGCAATAAAAAGGTGCAGTTCTCAGCCCAAAGATCCAATTGGTCCTCCTCAGCCACTGCAGCAGCTGGAGAACCAAACACCAGCCCAAGCCCTTGCTCCACCACTCACTGGGCATGTTAAGACACAATTAAAACTGTATTTGAGAGTGCTCAGGTTAAAAAAAAAAAAAAGCATGAAATAAACAGCAGTGAATTGTTTTTGAGCCAGCTGAGGCCAGCTGGTTGTGAGAGATGAAGCTGCTCTCTCATTACTTTCTGGGTAGCTTCTTTTCAACTAAGAGGGAGAGACTTACTTGGTGAAGAGTCTGTTTTGAGGCTTCCCATTCATGTCAGCTTCAATCAGCTTATTCCTTGTCTCTTTCTCACTTCGCAGCTGTTAAAAAGTCCAGGAAGACGGGAGAATGAGGACAGACATTAACCAACCCTGTCAGCATAACCCAGGCAGCACCACAGCACAGGGTCAGCCCAGCCTCGCTAGACCAAACCACTGCAGATTTGTGTAGGAAGCCACTTGAACAGCAGCACATCTGCAATGGCACTGTGAGCCTTGGACTGGAGCTCCACCAGGGCACAGCACCCAGCACGTCCTTGGAATGCACCTGCCATTTAATAAAACCTTCAAAGGCACCTGCCCCTGCCTAGACCAGGGACGAACTTTGACTGCTGCCCAGAGAGGTCGTGGGGTCCTTCATCCATGGAAGTGTCCATGGCGAGGTTGGATGGGGCTTGGTGCAACCTGGGATAGTGGGAGGTGCCCCTGCCCATGGCAGGGGGTGGGACTGGATGAGCTTGAAGATTGCTTCCAGCCCAAACCACTCTTGGATTCTGCTGGAGGTCTCTCCACATGTGTGTGCCCCTGATATCAGGCTAGATTCAGCTAAAACTTTGCTGCCTTTGTGGCTATTATTTACTTGCTGTCAGAGGAAAGCATACAAGTCTGCCCTGTACAGGCAACCAGGGAACTCCTGGGAGGATGGGTCACTTCTTAAAGCTCTCAAATGCACAAAGTCATAGCACGGGAATATCTGGGATGACACAGAAACTGAAAGATTTTGTCTAGAGAGCAGCAATATTCATTTTATCACCATCAGTGAACAAAACAGTACCCAAAAATTGTTTTAGTACCTTCCAGAAGCACAGAAACAGCTGAGGCAGAAGTAGGGATGGCAGTTAGGGGCTCAATTTAAGGCTGACTCTTGTGTCATGGCTCACCAGGTTATTCTTTTTATTTTGACAACAGTTGATACCAGGTAAAGGAAGTAAAAGCACTGTAAATTCTGAATCACAGAAACCCAGAATTATTTGGGTTGGAAGGGACCTGAAAGTTCATTCAGTCCCAGCCCCTGCCACGGGCAGGGACACCCCCCACTATCCCAGATTGCTCCAAGCCCTGTCCAACCTGGCCTTGGACACTTCTAGGCATGGGGCAGCCACAGCTGCTCTGGGCACCCTGTGAAGTGGGAAAAGCTGCATGGATTCCAGCAAAGGGCAAAAATTTGGGGTACAACATTGTTAAATTGAACTGCTGAAGCATAGCAAAGGGAAGTGCAGGAAACAGCCTGCTCCATTCACAGATAATTCAGTAACTGGGAAAAAAAATCCAAACCCAAACTAAATTAATTGCTTCCAGAAAACAAAAATCCCCCCTGCTTTCCCATAATGGCAGCAAATCTCTTAGCAAGGTGGCACAGTGTTCTGCTTTAGACTGAAAAAAAATATCTGATTTGAAAGCCATTTTGAAAGAGAAATAATGTCATGGAACTGCCTGTTTTATCCTTAACAAATAAAAGTTTTTTATTTTTAAGTGATAAAAATGGCACATGAAAAACACACGATAAATTGGCTTTTCCACTAAGAAATCATGTCCAGTAAAAAAAAAGTGTGATAAAATGTGGATTCTTCTGCCCAGTTCTACACTGGCTGACTAAATGGAGAGAGAAATTTTATATAGTGCTTCTATATAGAGAACAGGGGGGCTGTAGCCCCTGCAAAGCAGCCCTAAAAACGGGTGAGCAGTCACCCAGAAAATTCTTCTTTTTCTTTTCTTTTAAGAAGTGCAGTTATTTGCAAAACCCTGGGTAGTAAGAGAGAGAGGAATCCAAAATACAACCCTGATAATATTTATCAACACCTCATTTAGGAAGAAGCTGATCAATTTTTAAGAAGTTCCCGTGAATACTAAGGCTGCTATTTGAGGATGGCAGCAGCTGTGCTGTGATCAGAGCTGGAGTTCTAACCACCCACATTGTCAGTTCCTGAAAAACCTTTCCTGGGGTTTATCAGCAGTGTTCTCATTCTGTCTGTTTCTGAACCCAGTGTTTTAAGTGATACTTACAGATTTTTAATTCTTTTTGAAAGAAAGTTAGCTTGTTTTTTTGGAAGCACCCAAATGAGATAATTGAGTAGACAAGAACTAGGAAAATATTCAATCCAAACTCAACTTTCTGGCTTGACAACTGCCCTTACTTTGAACATATTTTGCTTTCCTTTTTTTATGTCAACTTTTGCCTTATAATCCCTTCCAATCCCTTCCACTGCACTATGAAATGGCAATTTAATATGGTTTTGAAACCACCCACTTTTTCAGTCCAGAATTTGCTGAAGTTTATAATTTCTTCTTTCTCAATTCAAAGCCTCCCTATTGTAAGAAAGTCAGACATGGTAACAGATCTCTTTCTCAACACCGACAGTGTATTTCCCTGGATGCAAACACAAAGTTGACTTGGGTAATCACTCATTAGGAACAGAGCAGTTTGATGCTAGAGAGCCTGCCAGCCAACAAAGCAACTGCAGGGTAATAACAATTATAAAGATGAACACAAATTCCTTACCAGTTCCCATAATTCTGCATGCCATCACACTACTGACCTCCTTGCTGCAGTCATCCAGTTATCTAGATTTTTAGCAATTAAAAATATTGTTATGATTTAAGACTGCAAATGAGTAACTAAAGAAAATAGCTGGGTCTCAGCTTCCTGCATCTGTTGGCACCATATGTCTTGGAGAACACCCGTGTGAGAAAAGGTAATTGGAGAGGTGGAAAATGATCTCCAGAAACTCACCACAGTCTGTTTTTTCTGCAGCATTTCTAAATGCTCCACTAGTCCTTCGTCAGCAACGTCAAAGGGTGTCTGGCCCTGGTGCAGTGAGAGAACAAAAGGATAACTGAGATGGCACAGTGGTAATATTCCAAAAAGTCCTATTTACCATGTGCTCCACGTGCTCCCTCCCCAAATGGTGAGTGACATTCTGTTTCACTTCAGAGCAAGGAGACCCATGTGACAGCAATCATGGAATCACAGAAACATTTTGTCTGGAAAAGCCCTCTAAGATCATGCTTATGTTCAGTGAGCAATTTTTACCAGGGCAGCACCCTGCTTGCTGCTGCTCAAATCCAACAGCAAGGACTAGGTTTGAGTTTCCAAGTTTCTAAAAAGGACGCTCTTGTATTGAGAGGGAATGTGACCAGCTTTTTATGTTGGATATCAGGGAAAGGTTCTTCCCCCAGAGAGTGCTGGGCACTACCCAGGCTCCCCAGGGAATGGGCACAGCCCCGAGGCTGCCAGAGCTCCAGGAGTACTTAGACAATGCTCCCAGGGATGCACAGGGTGGGATTGTTGGGGTGTCTGTGCAGGGCCAGGGGCTGGACTGGATGGTCCTTGTGGGTCCATTTCAACTCAGGATATTCCTGATTCTGTGTTACTTTATCATCATGTATTTAAATTCTCTGAAAGGCTGTCAGCAAGCCAAAAAATTTGGGATCCATTTCCACATCCATGGGCATTTATAAACTAAAACAAACCAGAAAAAATACTCTAGGGCACAAACCAAGAAATTGGTTACATTTTCATCATAACTAAAGCTCTAAATGCCATCAGCTTGAAACCTGATAGGTCCAGATAAAAAAATAAAAGGTAGCCTTGTCCTGACCCAACAAGGAGACAATTCTGGACTGGAAGGCGCAGGTAATGCAAGAAAAACAACTGCGGCTGTTTCTTTTCAAGTATAGCATAATACAAGACCCCATAACATCCTGAACACTTTGGAAAAGCACCTGATGGCATTTAAACAGAAAAGATTCCCCATAATTTGGGTGCCAAAGAGCTCACCAGGCTGAAAGGGCTCCTCATGGGGCATTTCTGTTCCAGCACTTTCCAGCACAGCTGGATGCACCTGAACACCCAGGGCCCTCTCTTGCCACATCCTCCTGCCTGCCTTCATCCCCTGGTGCTCCTCCAAGCACATCCAACCTTCTCTCCTCCCCCAGAGATTACCACAGCACACCTGACCCTGGTCCAGTGGGAAGCAGCTCACAGACTAGTGTGGACATCCTAGCAGGATGTTTTGAGCCAGCCTAGACAACCTCTTGAAAATCCAAGAGCAGCCCTAGACAACCTCTTGAAAATCCAAGAGCAGCCCTAGACAACCTCTTGAAAATCCAAGGGCTCTTCAAGGAAAATCCTGCAACTATTAGAAAGAAAATGGTTTTGCTCCTTTACTTCCATCCTATTTTTCTTCACTCACATCTCACAAATCTTCAATTTCCTTTTTTTTACCAATACATAGAACATGGAGGATTTAAAGCTGCCAGTTTCTCATGGGTTCACTTATTTTCAGTGCCTTATACCTCAATATTAGTATATTATTTCCAAGACTGTTTCTTTGCTGCCATTTGATTTCACAGGGTTACACTAACTCGGGATGGCACAGATCAGCCCTGATCCTTCTTACAAGTCTTAAATTTTAATCAGGTCACATTTCCCAGAATATTTGAAATCTTTTCTGCCTTCTGCCAGTCAAGATTCTTCATTTACTGATGTATTTAAATAATCCAGTGCACAGGCAAGGAGAACTGCTATGACTTTGTCATGTAGCTGGATCATGATGCTGGATCCCTTAAGAGACCCCACCTGGATCTGTGTACAGCTCAAGAGCTCCCATCTCAGGACAGACATGAACCTGCTGGAAAGAATCCAGAGGACTGACCACAGGGCTGGAACCCCTCTGCT
>WAAG01021009.1:8805-26207 GCA_013390105.1 Tichodroma muraria
GCTGAACATCTGCCTCAGTGACAGGGCAGGGACTGGTGAGGAATCAATCCAGCCACAATGCTCGTTGTCTGAGCTATGTTCCTGAACTCTGCAAGACTAGCAAAGCCTTCTGCTACACACATTCAAACATGATTCCTTGATTAGGAACAATTAATCCACCCACAGTCACTCAGAATTACAACATTTAAAAAAAAAGCATCAGCTCAAGTCTAACTAAAGTCACATTCCTTACCAAATGTTTTATGCATTTGAATATAATGTAAAAATCTGCAAAACTTGAAAACTTTGACTCTTTAAGAGCATAGACAGAAATTAATTACAATTGCTTAAGAGTAGATTTACATGAAGCTTTTGCATCCTCAAAGACCAAAAGCCATAGAAAACTGAACAATCACCACTGAACTTGGAAACTGAGCCATCATCCACTAAGAATTGGGTTTTCTCCCTTTAGACTAGACTAGACTAGTCTGGAGTTTGTATTAAATATGAGGAAATAAGTGGATGTGCTGTAATGACAGAACACCTCACCTTGAGAAATTTGGCAGTGCTGTAGTTTGCATTCCTGGTTTCCTCAAGAGCATCTTTGTACTTCCAAACAACATGGTCTGCTAAAGCCATCACAAGTGTGTCCAGCTCAATTTGAAATGATTCTGGAAACCTCTGAGTTCGAGAAACCTAAGCAGGGAATGGATCATCAACTTAAGAGTGCATGATATGCAACAGCACATCAAACATTACGGCCAAGAATAAAGACAATAAAACACAGGCCATTCAACATAGGAGAAAAATATTCCTAGATTTCCATGGATCCATTCTGAGCACAAACCCCAAACAGAAGAATCTGGTCCATAGGAAAGTGGGAAATATGTCCTCAACCTATCTTTGTACAGTCAAGAACAGGTTGAAGCCTAGCAGGTAATATAATGTTTTTGTAGGTCAACCAAATATTTTACCAAGTATCCCAGGATTTATTTTATTGGCCAGTCAAGGGGTAAAGTTCAAGTATATTCAAGTGCATTTGCCCAGGATTCTGCATTTTATATTTTCCCTAAGAGATTTTGTATATAAACTTACCTTTGTTTTGTTTGTATCAACCAAGTGCTGTGCCATTGATTTTAAGATGACTGCAAAGAAGAACCAGGAATGCTGTTCAAAAGAAGGAAAAGAGTGAATGAATGATCACCTGATAAACACCTTATGGTGCATTACTGTTCCTTACAGATGGATTGCATGTCTCGGTAATGCACAGTGTTAAACACAAATAAATAGAAAAATAAACACAAATAAATTTAAAAATCTAAGTGCCATGTATTTGAGTAACACTGGAACATGTCCTTAAGAGAGGTGAAGCCATCTCAGGCATTTTGTCACTGGGGCTTTTTGCAATAAGGAGCCTCCAAGCACCACTCCTACAAACTTCCCATTTCCTACTGAGCCCTGTCTTCATGGTTTGCTTGCAGGGAACTGGTAGAAAGGTGTGATGCAGAGAACCTCAGAGAATAACCTGCCTTGTGAGTTCCATCAGATAGGTAATTTGGCACAGAGTAAGATGGTACCTGAACAGAGTGGTTCTTCAAATACCATTTGAAATAGTGAATAGGTACAATACAGATTAATATCTCAGGCTATATATGAAACAAATAAACTCCAGAAGCTTATACATCGAATAAAACCCCAAACCAACCTCCAAAAAACCCAACCACAAGCACTTTCTTGTGGCCCAGGATTTCTGCTGGTTTTCTGCTTTTTTCAGACTATTTTTTGCTAATGGCTCAATAAAGAAAATCAGAACTGGTTCATTTTAAACAGGTGAACACATTTTTGCCTCTGGGAAGTCCTGGGCTGGACTGGGTAGCTCTTGTACCATAACCCAGAGGCTCAGGGACACACCTTACAGATGTATGAATTTCATACAGATCAATATTTTCCCTACATTTTCCAAGTTAAAAATGAAAACAGAGCATCCTAAAAGTAATTGTCCCCATTATACTGTGTAAGAATTAGGTCTCAGTTTCTGACTGAGCTGTAATAGACAGAAGGAATTTTATTATGCAAACCACAGCATCTTGAGATATGTGTTATGCTGAGAACCTGCAGCAGCTCTGCTAAGTCTGGCTGTTGAATCACTGCAGGACCTGATTTGCACAAAGGTTATAGAGTGAAAAGGAAGAGGTAAAGAAATAAGTGAGTTTCAGGCAGAAAACCAGCAGGACAACTACAAATGTGCTAATTCAAGGTATCATTCACCTTTAAAACCTGTTTCACAGTAACTTGTAAATTAGACTTCAGCAGACCAGTCACATTCTTGGACAGCTCCTCATGGACAGTTCTTTCATCAAATGATTTGGTCCTGAACACATACTGAAGAAGTAAGAAAAAATGAAAATTTTCAAAAAGTGCATTAAAAAAAATATAAAAAAGCCTCAGCAGGAGATGATAAATTATTTGTGTACCACTAACAGCTGACAATCTTTGCTGCCAAAAGATCTTGACCGAACAATTCATTCACATAAAGTTTAATTTCCCTGGCAGTAATGGCACAACGCTGCTCCCCTACAAAACCTCATTTTAAACACAGCTTCCTGTTGATTTCAGCTTAATGTGAATCAAGACGAAATTCTGCTTAAAATCAGTGCTATGATTTACTTTTCAATAGATGTTAGGATCCTGACACCTCCAAACTGCCTTTCAAGCCATTTCACCTGTGAAGAAAAGAAAAAGCAAGCAGAGGAAGTGTGGAGGGTTTTCCACCCACCTAGTCCAGGTCACCTTTCACCTGCTCCTTCCTTCCAGCTACTCAGAGCTGGTAACAACTCTTCATCCTGAAAGGTGTAGAGCACCCACTGCAGCTGACTGACAGGCAAAACTACACCCCTTGTAGGAACTAAGCCCTCAAGGGAGGAATTTACCGACCGAGTTGCTAGGAACTGATAAACCTACCATGAATATCCAACAATTTAAGCTAATAATTCAGTACCACTGCACTTTCCCTAAAGGAAGAGCTCTGACAGGGTATCAGTTGGGATCAAAAATCTTTTCAACACAACCAGGTTGGCAAAAGAAACAAATATCTCTTGAAAACACGTCATTAATATTCAGCTTTGTTTCCACAGCAGATGCCATAAGCTTCTCCCTGTGCAGTTTGGCACTTCTGGGTCCAGTCATTTAAGTCAGTGTAATTTCACATTATTGCTGCATTGTGAGTCACAATTCTCGACTTACTTATTCCCAAAACAGCATTTGTAAAGTAGGTATTTGTTTCCTTACAGATGGAAAACAAAGGGATTGCCAGTTATGGGTTTTGACTGCAGCTGGAAATGAGAAAACAGACCAAATGAACTTATGGGGTGACTTAATGATCATCTGTAGTTTCAAAGAGTAGTAGTTGCTCATGTAGTAGATATCTACTGCAATTTTGAAAAGTTATTGAGTAGAAGAGGTTTTAATACCCGTTTAATTAACTACATTTACATGTTACATAGGTTATTTATTTTGAAGCCTGAAGAGCTCTGCTGGACCTCAGCAGAATTCTTCTGTGTTTAAACTGGGGTACTTGAGACTAAAATTGAACTACTCAGAGGCTGAAGTGCATGACCTGTAAACACATACATTCATAAAGCAGGAAAGTAAATCCATGCCATGCGAATATCAATCAACAGTTGTCAACACTGAAATTAAAATGTTTTCCCATTTAGCAGCCTAACTCCTATAATGTTTTCATATTTCTACCCATGAACATGCTAAAGTCTCCAGTTTATCAGGAATGTATTTGCTTTCACTTTAGGAATAAAGTGAAACACCAGCCTCCAAGCTTTTGTCACAAATAATACTCATCATCCACAAATGAAATATACTTTATAAGAGCTACTTGCTGCACAGTGAAGCAGGTTGTCATTACAGACAGCACTCCACACAATTGTTTCTCTATCATAGTTTCTCTCCATGACTGTGGAGGACCTCTCATTGCTACCATGATCTCCACTAGCTCTGTCACCACTGACCAGAGCAAGACAAGAGACAAGGCGATGGCAATACCTCCTTCAACTCTTTGAATACCCTTCAATTCTGCTCTATTCTGCTCTTTGAAATACACAGATAAGTCAGCAAACATAACACTCAAGGATATTACAACTTTCTCGCTACTGATTCATCAAGCATGACTAGAACAAAAATTTACCATCCCTCTCCACTCCAAAGGGAATGGTAAACAACAAAGGCAAGGGAAGGGAATAAAAATTGTAACACCCTTAATGGGGTTCACTTGTCTATGGATTTTCCTGTCCATGCCAGTAGCTAAAGTTAATTTGTGCTTCTGCTTAAAAACACTGCTTCATAAAACTCTAAGTGTATAAAGCTGCTACCCAAATGTATTGATGATGACATAGTTGCTGGCCAGCAGCATTATTCATACTCATTTAATGGATATCCAACTGATACAGATGACAAGGAGATCATCTTCAAAAAGTCCACTCCTTTGTTTTTTTAAGTAATACTACAGATCAAAACTGAAGAAAACTTCATACACAATACCTACCCTTATATATTCTAGTCTTCAGAACAATAAAGGATTAAAAAAGGCTGAAGAAATAGGGAAAAGTCACAGAATCTGAATTCCACAGATGAGAAAAGAATTTATGTACAACAGTACATGCAAAAACAAGGGATCTTGAGACTAAAATAATGATTTTATAATCAAAAGTTTAGTTACAAAGCTATAGCTTCCTAAGAGACATGGAGCCATCTGGCAACCACGAAGAGCAACCAGAAGTACCTTGTTCATAAAAATCGCTACTTGTGGATCTTTTCCAAGGGACTGAAAGGGATTCAAAGGGATCACCTTACAAGGGCAACCCTGTACCTGTATAACATGGATGGCCAGATATTTTATAGTGATAAATCTCATCACAGTCAAGAGGAGTGCTGCAGACTGCAAGCAGCATCAAATGCCTCTCACTGGTATCTATCTGGTTGAAGTTTCACAATCTTTCATGTTATCTCCCCCTTCCCCTCTCTCAAACCCTGCTCAGTGGGAAATTCTCAGTTTAGCATGATTTCACAAAGACTGACACTAACCCTACACTCCTAAAAGCTCAGTGGTAGTACTTTTGCACCAGGTTTTGGTTCTAAAATATAAGTTCTAGTTATCAGCTGAATGCACTACAGCTTCTCCCTCCTGTGCTTGCTCAGCTTGGTGTTCTATGGAAATAAAGAGCTGCAGCAGCAGCAGAGACCTGAGCAGCTGCTTGTCCTCAACAGAAGAGTTTTAAAGTTTCTTAACCAGAGTCTCTCAGTGGCAGAAAGTTATGATGCAAATGCAGAAAAAGCTACAAACAAGTACAACTAAGAGTAAACAGGAAAAAAACCCACAAAACCACCAAACTCAAACCATCTCTCCACAAATTATTAACATTCCAACAACAGCCATACCGTCACGTAAGAATTGATGCAGTTGTCTAGTTGTTCTTCATGGCACTTGGCAACAATGTTGGTAAGAACTCTGCAAGACAAAAGAACAAAAATTGAACTATTTTGTGTCATAAGGCAGAGAAAGTATACCTGATACATTGTCCTGTTCTTATAAGCTCATGTAAAACAGTGGATGAGTGATGTGATCCAAATGATGAATAACATGTGCAAAATCTGTCCACTGGGAAAAGCCAGTCATTTCTTGGGCTTTCCACCCACTTGGATTGTGCTGTTATGCATGCATTTGCTTAACATTGCACCCAGTGTTAAGGATAACAACGATAATGTCACCACAACAAGAGAAAATATTAGCTAACTGAACTTTATACAGGCCTTGGATACTTAGGGATAACAAAAAATAGAATAATTTAATGAAACAGAAAGGCAAGAGCACCTTTCTCCAGGAATGCTACTTGCTAAATTCTCTCAGGTCTTTGTACTTGTGCAAATCCCCTGACACTTTGCTTATGCTGGCGCAGTGCTTCACAGACAAGCAGAAGCCTGGGCTGCAGCCCGAGCAGGTCCCTCTGCAGCACTGTCTGCTCACGTCCTTGGACTCAGCTCCAGCGCTCGGGCCGGGCACAGCACCCTCAGTGCTGCACAGCAGGAGAGGCTGGACACTTGGAGAAACCACAGACAAGCTTGGGGATCAGCAACAGGGAAGAAAATTTCCCGGATCACACCAGCACTCACTCTCAAAACCTGAGCTCCTACAAACAGCAGGAAACTGAGGATTTAACTATGTGAAACTGAGAATTGCAGCAAAGTTTTCCCTTCAATTTGTTCGTGGACCATCTTTCTTTGAGATCATCCTGCTCCAGAAAACACAAATCTATGCAAGAAGTCTTCAACTTGACCATACCCTTTCCTTTTGATTATTGGGAGCTCATTTTTTCAGGGTACTTAATATAGAAAAGACTCTACAATTTTATAATCTTATTTTTATGTTAAAGAAGGGATATTAAATTCAGGGATAGTAACAGTAGGACTAAAATAGATTAATAATATGCCTGACTGTGGTCCACATACAAGTACTCCTTTTGACTAGCTTGGTGATTTGAGTGACTTCTGGCAATTCTTATTATTGGATCCAAAAGCTTTTTAAGTCCCTTAAGTACTTTTAATTTATCTCATTTCTTGCTGTTAGTAGGAGAAGTAAAACTTGTAGCAAAACACAAAAGCTATGACAGAATTAGTTGTGCCCATTCTGATCTTTTAACCTTCATTCTGATTTGAAACTGAAATGAGTTCTGGCAAAAATGTGACAGAGAAATGATGACACGACTGGGGCCCCAGACAAGTAAATAACCATGAGTATGAAAGGAATAATGTTTTCTCCACAACACATAAGCCAATCCATGCTCTAATTCTGTTGTTGCTGCGTTTAGTAAGTTCAACACAAGTTGCTTCAAGCTATTCAGAACAAAACAGTGTGTATATATAGGACATGTCAATGAATGACACACACAGCAGACATGCATATTGCCACTGGCATCAGCTCTGCCAGCACAAAAGACACCACAAATGCAAGAAAAACACTGAGAATCCTTCTTTTTTCCTTTTTTTTTTTTTTTTTGGCCACGTGTGTGTATAGTCAAAATTTGAAGCATGGAAAAAAATAATATCCTTCAATTTTTCCATCTAATCATTAAAACTATTTTAAACAGCTTCTTCTCAGTATTCTTCCAGTCAGTTAACTGATGCTGAAATTCTACCCTGGGACACAATCCATCATTCTCTCTAGACTTAACATCAGTTGATTTGCTGGCCACAAAGGCGTCCCCAACAAAGGTCTGCTGGCCTCTCCCCCTTTAAAAACAGTGTGCAGTGATGAAATCACACACACTTATGAGGAAAGGATCTTTTAATCCGAGTACCTAGCTGTGGTAAAACTGGACTCTGCCCTGAAAAATGCCTTGATCCTTCAATAAAGCATATTGAAACACTAGCTTTCCAAGGCTGAGATGGGGAACTCTGCTTCCTTGTTTAAGTTTCTCTAAATAACTGTTCTTCAGGAATGAGTTCTGAAGCAAAGGAGGAAAAGAAAGAACACTGACAGCAGATCAGTCTAACAGGGTTGCAGAGGACAGCTGTAATTTTTTCCTACTAGTAGTATTGTAGTCCCCATGTATAGCTGCTGGAGGAAGTACAACAAAAACTCCACTATGGCCACAAGCAAATGCAACACAACTCTCTGCCCTCCTGCAGAGACCAATAACAATAATCTTGCCAGTATTTTTTTCCTGCTGCCCTGATTAACAGCATCAATAAAGACAATTTCATTATGTGAGGGTTGAGAGACTCAGCAAATCATTGCAGTTGCTTGCCTGCTCTATGGAAAATGCTTCTATCACTTTTCAGTTATTGCTGATATATTCTAATTAAAAAATACCCCTGAATGGTGTGACCTGGTTGGTTGATTCCTCACTGGATGCAACAAGACGCAGAGCTCTTCCTGTGCTCAGAAGAAGGATGCTTCCACATCCTCAGAAGGAAACATAAACCAAGGCTGAAACCCAGCTTTGCCAGGAGGCTCTTAGCTGCTCAGGAATGAGACCTTTCCCTGATTGCCTCAGGGCAATCAGACACGTTCACCACGGTCAATGATTTCCAGCCACAGGATACCAACACTCCTCCATGTGTTATTTGCAGAGCCCAGTGCTAAGGGGAAGCAGCATTCTCACCCATCAAAGTCTAAATGTCAGAGAGCAGCTACAACTGGACTAACATCTGCATTGCACTCCTGAGTGAATTCTGTACAACACACAGGAGTTATCCAGATACCTGGTCACAGCTGTTGTAACTTCATCATCACTGGTTTGCACCAAAACCCAGAAGAGCTGGTTCAGGACTACAGGAAGGAAATTCATAATCACATGGATCTTCTCAATCCTCAACAAATTCTGTAAGGGAGGCAAGAAAGAAAATGAGAGACTTTTAACATAAGCAATGAAAGCTGATAGGTGCCATGCAGATTTGCTGCTTTGGGAGGTAAAATACAGTGCAGCCACTGGTGTAACAGTAGGAGGAAAACAGGCCAACTAAGTAGAGAACTGGTTCCCCATGAATCTTGTTTTAAATATCAACACAACTGTAGGTATTGTCCAAATTTCAGAATTCCAGTATTTTGTGCTATAGTGACTTAAAGGCAAAAAAAAAAAAAAAAAAAAAAAAGGAAAAAAAACCAAACCAATTTTTATATTCCACTAAGGATACTATCTAAGGGCAATAAAAAAAGTCAAATATTTTCAAAATATGCATTTTCTAGTATTTTTAGGAAAACTTTTTTTTTATGCAGAGATCTGATAAACTCAACTTGTTGACACTAAAATACTTTTGTAAAAAAGCACAGTGGTAAAAATTAGTATTAACATGCTAACCTGACATTTTATTACCTTCTCTAATCAAAAAAGGTATTGAACTTTTAATAAAAAACAAACTCCTTTGAATTTCTCCTAGGTTTTTATGTCAGGTATTTCCAAATCATTCTAGAACTTCTAACAAAGGTACTAGCAATCTATAAATAAAAGCAAAATACCCTGGGGAAGATTACTTAGTCTTTGGTTATATTGCATAGTTGATTCCTTGTTGCATACAACATTGTCTCTGTTTTCTAATAAATTCACTGGAATTTTTTAAACAATAAACTATAAACAGCAGATAAAGAATGGTGGAATTCTGGTTGTTTAGACAACCAGCTTACTGTCTAGAAAGTTGTAAAGCTTTTATGGATTCTTAAACTTTGCCCATTATGCTCAGTGGCTTTCCAAAAATTAATTAAACACTTCATTCTAGAGGTATAACCTCTAAATAACACTGATGCTTTGATTTGTGAACACACACCTTAATAATATCTTTAAATCAAGATAGTATTTGAAAACAAAGCCACTCTTTTCAGGTCTGCAGGTAGACCTGCATCTACAAACAAAAGCAGTAGCCATCCTTATGGATTTGTCCAGAGAACTACTATGATTTATTGGAACTTATTCTCTGCTTATTAAAAAAAAAAATCTCTTCCCAAGCATCTTGTATCTGATTAAGGTACACTCATACAGGAAAACATCACCAGTGAAGGAGAGGGGGAAAGCACCTACATGGTAATGTCTAAATCCCCAGACACCTGCTGGATTTTACAGAGTGCTAAAAGGAAATATAATAAATGTCATACGTATGATGTTTCAGTCAGTTCAGAGATGGAACAAAGTCATATCTGCCTTCAGTTTTCTTGCTTATCTGTCTGTTAATGTTCCACGAGCATAGTGCACAGTAAGAACTCTGGATTTCAGCACTCATGAACAGATAAAGAATTAGGGCCTTACATTTACCTGCTGCTCTTCTAATTTGCTTGTCATACTCCTCCCTCCTTACAGGTTTTGACCTCTGCTGAATACAGGCACACTTAATGCAGCTCTTGCTTCATCTTTGCAGATGTTTTTTCTGGTTTCAGAACTTGACAGGCAACAAGCACCCTTGATTTATACACATCAAATACCCTGAGCAGCCCTTTGTATAGCATCCAGGTTTTTAGAGGAGGTAAGGATAGAACTTATTTAAGGCAAGAGAGGATTATCAGGAATACTGCAGCTCTACAGGCTACAGCTCCCTTCCCCAGACACGACTGAAGCAGCATTCCCCTATCCCCTAACGGGATCTGAGCTTGGGCACAGGCTGGATCAGCAGAGCTGCTGGGGCAGATGCAGCCCTGCTCTAGATGAGAAGGGATGGGAGGCAGCTGGAGACCAGCAGTGCATCTGTCACATCAAGTCCATCTGACTGGACCTGTCACAGACCCTCTGTCTCCTGGTAAGTCCGTGCCATGGTTAGAACTCTGCAGTGGGGGAGGAGTTGAGAGAAACCCCTAAATGCAGCTGTATTTGTGTTTGCAGATGCAGTTTGTGTTGCACGTTACTTTACCTTACAAGAATTGACAAAGTTTGAGGTAGGAGGCTGAGACAGATCCTTTTCCCTTTCCTGGCATTGATGGAAAAAGTTATTCAGGTATGGATCCTAAAATAGGAAACATTCATATTAATGTATAATATAGATGATTAGAATTTAGTGCCAGAAATTGGTTACAGCAATCACCCGTGACAACCATGAACACATTTGGTCCCCATCATCTTATACTGGAGTCACAGAAAGGAAATCAATTTATTGAGTCCAACCCATCGGCCAGCACGGCTTGCTAAATTCCAGGTGCTTTAACAAATCCTTTTTCACTCTTGTAAGTGATTTTTTCCTCACAACTCAAGGGGTTTCAAAGGCCAGGTTTTTTTTCTTCTTGGTACTTCTAATTTATTTTCTTGCAGTTTAAACTGATATTCCACAATTTTTCTATTGGTATAATCTTAAACAATTTTTATTTTTCCTTGAATTGTGTATCCTTAAAGTATGTATTCCATCATTGGCATCTTGCCCTTCTGTGCTGAAATATTTAAAAGTTATACAAACAAACTCATGCATGATTTAAAAACCCCTTTCAGACATTCCCTGACACCGTTCTTTTTGTGTGTAAGTCACAGAGCTAAGAGGAATGTTGGCTTACTTGAGTATTTACTGTTGATACAACGAAAGTAGAGACTTTGAAAAGTGGTTTCCCACTGTCTACCCATTTGATGTCACTGCCGATCTGCTGGTAAAACAAAAACAACAAAAATATTTTTCCACCTGTTTCTTACTTATCAAGTTTGCATCAAATTTTCAGTACACAGCTTTGCACATGAGTGTGCACGGTCTGCAGTGGCTGCTGTGCTTTCACAAACACCATCACTGCAACACAAACCCACTTTTCAGCACAAGAGCAATGCTACCATTCAATGGACCAGATCCTGCCCCACCCTGTCCTCATGACAATAGCAAAACAAACACAAGGAGGCAGAAATAATCCAAGCTGGACTAGATCAGCAGGAAAATATGATATCAGACCACAAAACTGGAGGATGAATCATGACTGTGGATCACATCAGCTGGAGAATGAATGTCATATGGCCTGAGTTTGTGAAAAGAGCTCTTTTTGACCGCTCTGATTCACATTTTGAGGAGTTGTAACACTGTAGAATACATAAAATATACTTTTTCCACATACACCTGTGAATCAGCAATGTAGGACACTCAGTTCAGTGCTGCATATATTAGTTCCTATATTCAGTGATATGCAAATGAATATTCTAAACCAGAAACCCTATTTACCATTTACACCCCCCAGCGAATGCAAATGTAAATCTGATCTCATGAAAAAACGCCTGCCAGTGAATGCTGTGTGTGCCTGAGTAACACCGAGGTGTTTTTGAGGAGGTGTGAAGGAATACCTTTGTGCTCACTGGCTCCTGAAGGCTCAGGTAGTTGGGGGGCAGGCTGCTTGCCACTGGCACGTGGTGCTCCTGGGAAGCCAGCTGGGCATCTTTCAACAAAGGGAGCCAGGCAAACCCCACTGTGCACAAGAACAAATAAACGGGACTCTTTGGAAAAACAAGCTTCTAAAGTTTAAAGGAAGACAATAACATCCAGCCAAAAACTTTGAAATCCTTATTCGAATGTACATAATGTGTATTTATAATCGAAAGTAATTCTACTACAGGTACCTGGTGTTTCCAGAGCCTCTTTCTTTTTGGCATTAGCTTTTGCATTTATGTCACAGGTGACATGATAAAATGAAAACAGAATGTGGTGTTTCTTATGGAGTTGAGTGGGAAGTTCAATTTTCACCTGAAATGTAAAATGTTACACCTCACTTTAGTTTAAAAATCAATTAAACCAGGCATCAGAGATGGGCTAAATGAGTGACATCTCTCTACACAGAGGTCTAAGTATAGCCTACCTTTACTGGGTATCGTTTGCCCCATGGTAAGAAATGCTCTCTTAAGGAAAATATTTATGATGATTATCTATCACTTTCACCTGAAACAGCTTTTTTCCACTTTGTCTTGTGGAGGAATATTTTCATTAATGAAGAAAGAGCATAAGATGAAAGAGGACAGAACTAAAGAGTGGTGGACTCTGCTTAGAAGTGATCACCTGTGCTTTAGCAGCCATAAATAGCCAGCCCCAGCTCATATTTTCAGGACAACCAGACTAAAACTGAAATGACATCTCTGCTACTGCTTCATCATCATTTCATGGCAAAGACCAAGTAATAAAGGCTGACATGAAAATAAACTTTTATTTATAATTTCTGCTCAGTTTTAAGTCCCACATCATGCCACCCATGAAATCCTAAATACTGGTTTTCAGGTATTATTAACCTACTGGAATAAAAATACAAACTAATCAGAACATGTTACCATAAGAACTAATAAAAACAACCCTTTGCTCTTGTGGGCTCTGATGAACTTTATATAAGCTAATCCTATGCTAAAGTAAGGGTTAGAAATTGTTGATAAATGCTTCCAGTGTTAAATCAGCTTATGGGTAAGAATGTAATGCCATAAACACGGATATAAAATGGGCACCCAGAGACAAAGATTAAGATAACTTTCTTCTTAACATCCTACATTCTTTTAAATTCTGCACCTGTTTTACTAGGGACGTTTAGGACAGGTGCGCACCTCTTCCTTTAAAATTGGCTCTTCACATCTGAATTCAGCTCCTCATTCAGGTTGAAAGTAATCTTCCCAAACCAAGTGGCTCACTAGCATCACATGAAGGACACTTTCAGATGTGTTAAACCCCAAAACACAAAGGATTAGCAAGAGTTCAAAATCTCTGAAAATGTAATGCTTTAAGTTCCACCTCAGTTCCTAAACAAGAATCTTAAAATTGATACTTCACATATAGTTGCACATTATCTGCTGATCTTGTAACTGCTGATTCCTCAGCAATTTTATCAAAGCAAATTTTTACTGAAAAAGGAAATTTTACTGACTAGGAGAACAGTTTGGAGAACGCTGGCTATAAACTCCATGCTGTTTCCCATCTTATCACTTCACATAAAGCAGTAGTGGCAAATCCAGAACAGACACCTGACATTCACAAGCCATCAAACACACCAGTCACTGATAGGGTGAAATTAAGTTCACCTGCAGGAAGCCTGGGGAACCAACACCTGGTGCTGGTGAAACAAAGATGCATGTGTGAGTAACATTTGGCAAAGGCCACCATATGAACTACTCTATAGCTGCGTCCTCAAAAGTACCAGCTAAAGGACTTGCTGCAGCCACCACACGTCACTGTACATTCTGTTCAGACCACTGGATCAACAAAAATGCCCTGATGCAGATCTTATATGTCAGAGAGGGATTTGTTCTGACACTTGGCTCCACACTTCATCATAATGTTTACTGTTTCCATTAAATTCAGAGATGCAGCTGGACCCTTAATGTAATCCAGAAGTGCATTTTAGAGAGCTGGACTGTTCCTAATTAATTCTACAGCATCTTAACTGGACTCAGGACATCTTACAAAAGGAAAGATCCACTGAGTTGATTTAAGAAGAGAAAACAAAACGTGAGACTGAATGTCAATCTACATAGCACAGCCCTTCCAGATACACAAGCAATGGCAACAGAAGCGTTCTGTACAGATATTTTTCTGTCTCACTGGCAAACATGTAGGATTGGCAGACAATTAATGAAAGAAAAAGCAGACTGACCTCATCATAGAAATCAGGATTCTGGGAATGATGTAGCACAGCTGTGTAGGCTGAGGTTGTAAATAAAGGTCCACCTGGCTTCCCATAAATACACTGATAAAAGTAACATGTTTTCATTACATTGGGAAATTCTGCTGAAGATACTGGTATTGGTATATCTAATACATATGTACATTTAAAACAATTATCATGAAAGATTGATCATTACTTTATCAAATATTAAAAGAAATGTTTTAAGTACTCAAACCTGGATTTTTTTATACACACTTCCAGTAAAAGTCCATTGATTCTGTGAAAATTACCCTATGCTCAATTAAGCAATGCAGACTCCTTAGACTTCTTCCTTGCTGTTATCAATTTCAGAGTTTTCTGCAAAAAGCTTTACAAAATCCATTTCACTTTTATGCAGTTCAATACACAATACAGTGCTTTTACTGACTTTCCAATGTTTCAAAAGCAATCCCTGTTAATCTCTTTTCTGTCAAGATCCTGTCTGGGTGCACTTGATTACTGAGTAATGGCAGTTTTATTTATTGCTGGGAAAACTAGACTACAACTGGACTATGCAACAGCCCTTGGGCAATAGCAAAGTTAAGAATTAAGTCTCAGATCTTTCTAATTTTGTGCCTCATTCTTTTCAATCAAGTCCCTTGAGCTCGATGAGAAATGTAGATAAGTGATAAATTCTAGAAAAAACAAGCTGCACTGTAAAAAATGCTTTAGCTTTCTAACATTACCTCCTTTCCCCTTCACCAGTCAGAACGCTGGCACTGCAAAATGGAATCACTATGACCAGCTGGGATCTAACTACAGAACTACAGTGCAAAATTAGAGGGATGTATGAAAACATCCACTCTTGAATTGTTCTGGTTCAGTATCACCCTTATTCCTGGATTTTATAGTAATGTTCTCAGAAACAGCACCCTCTGAATACGCTCCTCTTGCAGCTCACCTTGAGTGGCTTTGCTCCTTCTTCATCAGAGCTTTTGAACTCAATGCACACTGTTATATTCCGTGCCTGGAGAGACAGGAACATATTAACGCAGAGATTAGAAATGAGGCACCCATAAGAACTCAGGTAAACTACAGAGCTGGAATAAGGCCTTTTCAGAATCCAAGAGAAACATGCAGATGGTGTATCAACATTTATAAATGCCTGTAAGTCTCAGTGATATCACTAGAAGTAAAACTTCCAAGAAAAACGCAAAAGGCAAGCCAGGCCTCAAAATGACTGTGCAGAAGCAGACTATTAAGTGACCAGGACTTTTCAACATCTTGTCCTTAATTAGTTTTCTACCACCATGGAAACACAAGTGGTACCAGGTTTCATTTAAGAACTACAAATATTATCTAGATTAATTTTATCTGCACATGTTATGTTATTATTATAAAGCTCTTCTGAAAATTGTGAAGGGATTACTACATTATCTCTCTTTGAATCACTGTTACAACTTAAAATTAACCCATAAATTGTACTAGTGTTTTATGATTGCAAAAGCTGAAAAAGAAGAAAAGCCAACTGAGTGACATCACCATTTTCCTCTCCTTTGTAAGTTCTCCTTGATTCCTAAAAGAGCTCATGCAGGCCACTACCACCCCACACTGGCCTGAGTCAGTCACATACTGTACCTTGTTGAAGTGTTTTTGGCTGTCATACTTGAGGTGTTTTGGATAGATATATATTTGGTTCTTGTACACCCTGTAAGGTCGAGAATATTTTGTTGATTCCTGCACAAACTCCTCAACTTCCACTGTAGGCTGATACTCCTTTACATTATGGAATGGCTTGATTGGAATAAAGGATGAAGTTACACAGTCTTCAAAAGAAAAGAAAAGAGACCCATCATGTATTGTGTTTGTTTTTACTGTTTTACTACTAAGAACAAATAGTATTGAGACGAAACATACAAATCCTACCTTAACTTATGAAAAATGACTAATGCTAAGATGCCTTAAATTTATACATTACCTCAGAACAGTGGCAATATATCATCCTTAAATGATTTCTCTCACTTGAATTAAACTGGATAGCACTGGTAACCTCTTTTGATACCCATAGTATTTGGTGACATTTGATGGTATAACAGCCCCATTGGTATATGGACAATTTCTACAGAATGTACTGAGTGATGCTGCTTCTAATCAATTTTACAGCTCAACAGCTCATTTAAGTTTTTCTATTATCTAATAACATAATAAATAAAATGAAGAAATGAGCAGTGCAGCACTAGATCAAATATATGATGCAATGGGGATAGCTGAAATCAGATCAAGAAGCAGAAGACGAAAACAAGCCCTCTTTCACTGAGACTGGGAGAGATTAAAACTGGAAGAGAATACTTTCTCTTCCTGTACCATTAAACCAGTGAGGCATTTAACTTCATGGGGAACTCAGGCTGAGAGGGGCCACTAACTTAAGGATGTCCAGAGCAACCACAACTATTTCTGGGAAAAGCCGTTGGACAGACCCTGCCTAAATTCCTTTCTCAAATCATAGAATAATCCCCAGGAAAAGTCTACCAATATGTTGTGAGGAAGCTGAAAGAAGCTTGTGATCCCTCACATACACCATGCCAAATTTTACCTCCTTCTAGCCTAGTACAAGAGGAAATTGCCCATTTCAGAATAATGCAGGGGCCCTGCAGCCCAGGCAGACTGGTGAGAAGTGGCTCTAGGCCAGCTGCAGCAGTGTGGCTTCTTTCCTCTCTTCCACAGACACTGAAAACTGGGCTGTGTCTGGCCACGTACAGGAAGAAACAGAGTGGTGTAATTCAACGACAGCAACTCAAAACCACTCCCCTGCATACATTTTCCTACACAATGGACACTTCTGTCAGAACTGTCTCGAGGCGCAACTATGGATGAAAGCCTACAACAATGTCCTATTTAATTAGAATAATCAATTTTAAAGTGGAACCATACTTGGATGTTCCAAAGGAACACAATCAACTGCAATGTCCAAATAGCCAGGTATAGTCTGTATTTTGCTAATCTTCTCTGCTCTGCAATGAGATAAATGAAAACATTTTAGAAAATCAGAACAACAGAGATCATAACATCACAGGAATTAATCGAAAATGAAAACCAGACACTTATTTAAGATATTTAAGATAAATTAAACACAATTAACATATACCAATTGGCACTTAAACTAATCAAATGTTAACAGCAGAAATAAAATACGATTTGGTTTGTGCTTATTTTTTATTTTCTTAGTCTTATTCCTGCCTTCTCTTTGCAAGCAGTATTATTTTGTAGAAAAGGAAGTGATGAAACAAAATTTATGAGAATTAACTTATCTACTTTTACTTTCTAAAATCTGAATTAAATATTCCCTAAAAGGAATTCA
>WAAG01021010.1:298-36571 GCA_013390105.1 Tichodroma muraria
AAAAAAAAAAGAAAAGAATAAAGGAAAGAAAGGAAGCAAGTCTTAAACAGAACAGTCCAAAAGCCAGAAGGGAACAGGCAGCCTGAATGCTGTTACAAAAATACTATATTAAAATCTCAGGTAAAAATTTTGACATAATTTGAAAAGAAAACAATGTGATCCAAAAAGGCCATTTCACAGCTCAATAGGAACATTACGGATGCTATCACAAGCATCCTTAATGTGTTAATGTGTTAATCCTTAATCTAAGTTAATGTTTAAAAAATGGGAAGCTTACCCAAATGAGGAGAACAGGAAAGCCCATAAAATAGGGCAAGTCAACCATATACCAGAAATTATAAGGGCTAAAAAATAATGTGAGTTGAGCCTTGCAGATACTAATAGTAAATAGTTCTTTATATAACAAAGGCAGGAAGCCAACTAGTTTGAGGACAAATATGTAAAAGGGCACTCGGGGAAGACAAGAAAACAGCAGAAATGCTCACTGGGTTTAATGCTCCAATCTTTCCTGAAAGATGTGAGAGAGAGCCCCAAACCAAGCATATTCTTGATAGCAATTCTTCAGAGGAGTTAGTGCAACCTGAATTGAATTCACAGGAGATAATAGACCAAACAGATAAGCTGGAGGTCAGTAAACCAGTAGGACCAGGCACCGTTTACAGAATATTTCACATGTGAAGCTGCAGAACTGGTGGCCCAAGGTGTGTAAACTGCCATTACAAGTGGCCTCTGTGCCAGAGAAAGAGGAGGGCAGAATTGCCACTGTAGCCCTCCAGCTAGAGAGGTCTTGGGAAACAACAGGCCAGAGAACTTGACTTCCATCCCTTCTGCAACAGCAGAGCCAAAAAAACATGTACACACAGGGAAGTGTGATGTCAAGGGAAACAGTCAACGTGATTTCTATTAGGGACAACCTTGCAGCCAGTCTGCTGGAAGACCATAGGGGTGGTAACAAGAATGTAGAGATACTAGACATATTGTATTTAGATTTTCAGGTAGCTTTTCACAATTTCTCAGCAAAGGCTATGAAGATACTGAGTCATCATGGATTGAATGAAAAGTCCTTTTGTGACTTGAAAATGGAAAGTTAAAGGCTCGACTGTGACTTTTTTTAGGATGGAAAAGCAGCAGCAACAGAACCCCTAGAAGTCACTCTGGTATTACTTAACATCCTCACCAGCAGTCTGGAGTAACGGTGTGTGTCTGGCATGTCCAGGTTGGCAGTCAATGGCAAGCTCATTTGTCTGGTGAAGTGCTGAGCTGTAGGTGAAGAACTTCAGAAATACTTAACAAAACCTGGGGAGGGGGCAGAAGGGTGACACATGAGCTTCAGTGTTCACCCAGGTGATGTCTTGGGTAGAATAATCTGTAGAATTAACTGAATCATGTTTACATGGTTCTGAACTCACAGCTGGCAGCCACCACTCAAGAAAATGCTGTTGGAGTCACCAAAATGGACTATTTTCTTAAAACCTCATCTCAGTGTGCCATGGCAGCCAGAAAGCCAGGAAAACGGTGAGCATCCTCAGGGAGGCTCTTCCAGCTTGGTGCACCCACATTTAGGGTAGTGTGTGGTTCTGGTGTCTGCATGGCTAGAATAGAGCAGGTTAGAGAAAGGCACCCTAAAAGGACAAAGGGATCAGCTTCCTCAAGAGGAAAGCCCAGAAAGCCAGGATTGCTCACATTAGAGAGGAGATCGGTGTGGCATGATCACAACTTTTTAATGAACTTATCTTTCAAAGAACAGAAGTGGATGTGAAATCTGGTCACCTGGAAGAGAGGGAGTAACTTGCTTAAAAGAAAAGCATTTGTTTCCAGAATACCAAAGGCCTTGTTGATGGTGTTGGTAGTACCCCAAAGCAACCAGGATTGTTCCTCTGATCTCCTCATGCCCTGTGCCCAGGAGGCTCTGCAGATGGCTAGGCAATGTCCTGTGCTCTACAGGACGTCAAATTTTTGCTCTGTCGCTCATGAGCCAATGGTTGATCCAATCCACAGTGTGCAGTGCTGCTGGAGCATTTACTTGAGAAGAAGCAGAGGTCCTGAGATCAGCAACAGGGCTGAGGTATTTCCACACGAGCCATGCGTTTGCTCCGTTCTTCTGGCCAGCTTGTTTTGAGTGTCTTTTTCCATTATGTGGTTTGCAGTTGTGTCCCAAAGGAAAAGAAATTGTATGTGTGCTCTTTATGGTCTCTATGATATACTTAAAAGGGGGGGGAAACTCTTTGGGTTTCCTTCCAAACAGGATTTTTTGGTTGTCTTAGGATTTTTTTTGCCTTAATTTGTTTCACTGGGTAATGTCATCATTCATCTTTCCTGTTTTGCTGTAGAGCATTTTAGATGGTTCACAGATGTGCACTGGAAATTAAAAGGTAGCATGCTAAATCATGAACACAAATAATCTTCATTTGTAACTTGAGCTGTTATTGCTCACAAAAGAAGACAGAAAAGAGATTCCACTTGACCTGGCTGCTTTGGTTTCTCTTTTCCCTGAAATTTTAAAAAACTGCCTCCCAAGACTTGCGCAAGAACCAAAATAGGTTTTTTTTTACAATAACATCATAGCTCAGTTGGCAACCTTCCCCAAAACAAGTCTTTCCTCATTCCATAGTTCCTTCAGGCCTTTGCTAAATGTAATGGAACTTTCTAATCAACAAGGCTGTGTTTTTTTCTTTTCCTTCATCTTTTCCCACTTAAAGCAGCTTGTTGTCCTGTTCAAGTATCTATTTCTATTATTTACTGCAAAAAGCCAGGCTGATCAGTGGACACATTTCTCTGGTTCTCCCTATCAGCTGTTTATTTCAAGATCCCCTTTATATCTATTTTCCCACTCAAACATACTTGAGCTCACAGATGTGACCCCTTCTCAACCTCCCAGGTCTGAATGGAGAAGTTTCCGACTCATCTGCTCCACATGCTGAACATCTTTGGAGATGGACCCTTCCTAATTTTGCATCTTTCTGTTTCAGACAGGACATCCTCTTCTTAGAGGAGATACATGACTCTTGAGGCCCACAGTGACAGCCCTATACCTACCATCTGGCCCCGTAAAATATTATTCCCAGCTATTTCTAGTGTGTGTAACATCATATTTTCTTCATAATGTGATAAAAAGTACTTGGTTGGAATGTGAACTATTCAATGGAGATGGTGGCAAACATCCCCATGCCTGCTGTCCCAAGGAGCGTTAAAGTTGATTGTGTTCCTGCAGAGAAGCTGTGTGACAATTCAGCAGAGAAAGGTGGCTGAGCATCAAGCATACCAGGCATCTCTGGAAATTGTATCGTGTTGTTTTCATTAGTTTCCAATCTTGGTAAGCTGGGATTGACTAAATGCTCTGAGGGAGTTCAAAATGAGAACAGCTGAATCATAGCAGACTCACTGGAGTGATCGAAGGCAACAGCAAGCAGAAATCTGCATGAGTCATCCTAAAGAAGAGGCCAGAGAAAAGGGTGGGTGTGCTTTGTACTAAAGTACATAGCTCTTCTGGGAGCATGAACTTCTCAGGAGCTTCTGCTCTTCTATTCTGGTGTAAATCCAAAGGGAATCTACTATTTTCTATGAATTGCTCTGGATAGGGATGGGTTCTACTGGAAACAAGAGCTACAGCCCAAGTTCTTACACTCATCCTGTCCTTCAATTCAGCTGTTTTTCACCTGCTGCAGATCTATGTAAGTGGGAAGGCATCACTCCAGAACAAAGGCCCAGGGCTAAGCAGGGACAAAAATGTACCCAGAGATATTACAGGACCAGTGCCTCAGCTTCTTCCACTGTGATATTCCAAAAGTGTAAAGAAAAGGGTCTACTCATTTTTGGCAGAGGCCAGGAGCACAGTGTCTCCCACAACAGGGCCATTCCTTGCCCTCACTTTGCCACCATGCACAGCCTTCCTTCCACACCCTGTATGACCAGTTGTGGCATTCACCCTACTGCACCTCCCACACCTGCCAGTGCTGGCAGGAAAGGGGACTAGCAAGAGTTACTTGACTTGATAGATAGATGCATGGATTTTTTTCTGCTTTTTCTTTGTGTGGATAGGAGGATTGGCATTGCCACAAAGGGTGTTGGTCTGAATCCCACAAAGCAGTGTCTCAGCACCTTCACATTTCAACAGTAGCCCCACAGCCTTTGTAAAACTGTGTTGTCCACTTTACAGTAAATATCTGCTCGCTAAATACAGCCACCACCAAGCCTTTGCTTGAAATCCTTGAAGGAAATTACTTGTCGTGTCCTCTGCATATCCCTTGGCTGTTTCTGGAAGGGGGTGTGTGGTACCCTGCTATTCTCAAATCAAATAATAGTTCCTGCTGCTTATCTCTAGTAGAGACAGCATGCTAGTGACACTGCTCCCAAATGTCCTTCTGTTGGAATCAGCTAGGTGAAATGACTCGCTTTAAATAATCTGTCATCTTGATAATTTGGGGCCTTTTAACCCCAGAAGATTTGGGATGGCCCAAATGAATTCCTGCCCTGGCTCACACAGCCTGCTGCTGAGCACCTGGCAGCATGGTTGAGGCACTCCTTCAATGACTCCTAAGGCTTCCTTTCACCAGGCTCCGGCCAGATTTTCCACTCAGGGCACTGTTATCTACAAGGTGTCACACTTCCAGAGTATGGTCCAAGCATGGATCTCAAAGCTCTGTATAGATGGAAATTAGCACCATCTCAACAGTGACCTTCCCAGCCCCAGCCTGGAAGCCACAGTACCCCCAGCTGCTCCCATAGCTCACCTCCCCTCTGTCTTGCTTCTTCTTCCCATGTTTATTCTTTTTGGTCTTCTGTTTGCCAGAGGAAGAGTGCCAGCGTGACCATAAATTGTGATCCCCGTGGCCAGGCACCTCCACATTCAAAGGAGCTAAGCTGTGCTAATGTTTACAAGAAATATTCTCATTCCAGTGTGTGAAACAATCCTCTTGACAACATCTTTTTGTGGCTAAGCATTAAAATGTTTATTCAGACTGGACCAAGATCTATTTCAAGTCAAAACCCCATAGTCAGACATTCCTGCATTCTACAACAGCATTCCCTCAAGCTGACTGTGACAGGGCAAAGCTGGCTGTTGCTGTCTGGGGGATAGAAGGATTCTCTCCTGCTCATGCATTGTCCCTTTGTTTCTGGAAAGTGCTGCACAGTCACAGTAAGTGATGGCTCACTAGAAAAGAAGCTGCTCTGCATGTGGATGAGTGCCCAGCACTTTCAGGAAACTGTGAGATGGGCAGTTCCCCTTTTTAATGCTCTTTGATGTCCAATAAAAATATATATGTCAAAATATGTGCACCAACTGCCTTCAGCTAAGCATTGCCTGCGTATTCCCACAAATCTTCAACTGCAAAAAAATTATCCCATGAAATTTTACTTCATTTCTAGTTTCACTGTTTCTTAATGTGAAAAATCTAGTGTCTAATGACTTATGAGCTGATTTTTTCAGTTTTGCTTTGTTGTGGGGTTTTGTTGGTTTTGGGTTTTTTGTTTTGTTTTGTTTTGGTTTTTTACCCACATTATTAGATTTCTCCCAGAAAGTTTCTCCTTGTGGTCTTATGGTATGGATAATCTTCAGTGTATTATGGTTTATATCTTCCCAGATGAGTCTAGGAAATGTAATCACATGAACAAACAGAAATATAATTACATATTCCTGCGCCTTCTACATATGTAAGCATTTGATATGTGCATAAAAATACAAGGCTTACATTGATAAATGTCATTCTCTGCAGAGAGACACTGTGGCAGCAAATATGTGTATGTCTACCTGTGTATATCATGCCTTCATTTCCAGACTGTGGGATTACTAAATTGTAAAACTGAAAAATAAGAAGAAATTATCACACTTCCTTAAAAATGATGAGATTTTTAAAACATCAATATATAGTGAATTCTCTGCCTTTCAGTCTTCAGTCTTCAGGTTCTGCTCTAGGAGATACTTCCAACCTTAAAAGAAAAGCATTGTTGAGATTCCTATATAATCAAACCAGGGCTTGAAAAGGCACCATTTGTCATGAGCCACACACTGAATCTGTGAGAGCTGGCAGCAGTGACAGTATTACAATTAAGAATAACATTTTTTCCAGATAGGATAAACACAATTTGTCACTTCATAAGCTTTTGGATGTGAAAATGGAACTATGACTATTTCCTTTTCTCATCCAGATGTAGATGATGTTGCTCCATTTTCTGACAATGTATTAGTAGACATCATTGAATGAAATTTAAAGCCTCCTCTCTTTTCAGCTCCCCTCCTTATTCCCCAATTCTGACACTGTTTTCTTGATTGCTGATACAGAAGCCATCCAAGTGCTTTTATTACTGATTGGCTGTATCACTTCATAGTCAAAATGTGCTATACCAGAAAGGAAGATCCAAAAAAGATGACAAAGAAGTGTGTGGGAATATGTGAAGTTGTTAATATCCATACTGGAAAAATATGGTATTGGTTATGGCAGTACGTTTCAGAACTGCAGGTCTAGGGTCAGTATGACAGAGGTAAATTTGTAGCTAAATTGGATGCCTGGGTATCTTTTTGTTATGACAGTTGCACCCTGTACAGAAATGTCAATAAAGCTGTTAGCTATCCATTCCGTATGTCAGCAAACAGGAGAAGGATGTCTGTGACCACATCCAGGGATGCAGCTGGGAATGTTTACTGCAGCACCACAGAGCAGAGGATACTAGAAAGGATACTGGCCAGGATTCCCAGCTATTCCCAATGTAATAATCAGGCGCATATCATCCAGGAAGTCTGTGGGAATGCTGGGAGTATAACAATTTTGAACACCTCTGAAAATCCTTCAGCCAAAAGAAGCATGCCCCTAAGTGAAGCACAACTGCAGGGTGCTGGACAGAACATTGTTTTTTTCAACAAAGTTAAAAAGAGATTTTTAATGACTACAGATAAATGGCATCCAGGTAATGCCTCTTGCTGCTGAGATGTCATAACAAGGTATTTCCTAAGGGATACAGAGGAAAATCAGACACAAAAAAAAATGGCCAGCAGCACATCTTGTATGTCTTAGGTATTTCTTTCTGAAATCTCTCTCTTGCTCTCATATGCCCAGCTCTGAGCCACAGGGGTATCTCCTTGAGGGATTTTGCCTCCTTGAGTGACTATCAGAGTTCTGCTTGCTGGTGTGCTCTGCTCCTGCCTGGGCTTTGGACACTGATAAGTCATAATCTTTCCAACTGTTTTTATTTTATTGGCCTGGATTTGAATTTTTTTTCCCCCAGAACCTCTGGAGTTTCCCTCAACCTTTGGAGTGCCCTCCAAAGTGTTGAGAGGCAGCCTGGATGCAGATGTTCAGGCCAGAAGGCTCTCCCCCTCGCAAAGCCAAAGAAAATGTGGATACCTTGGCAGACTCATCACAAGAGACACACAGCTCCCCTCTGCACACCGCTGTCCTCACCTTGGCAAGCAGAGGTGCCCGTGTTTTGGGAGGGGAGCATGGCTGGGCTGTTCCCTCTGCCCTCCATGGAGGACTGTCCTTCCCTGGCCCTGAGCTGATGCCTGTGTTAGCCTGCACTCAGTACTCCAGCGAGAGCAGCACAACAATGAGCAAAAATGATTCGCCTCCTTCACCAAAAACGACTCACCAAAAAGGAATGATAACTTACAGGGAGACGCTGTATTTACAGTTCTTGAGAGACAACACCCTATGGCTACCACCAGGAACAAAACAATGACTTAGGGGGGACAAAAATTCCACATACAAGAAGATGAGATGAAGCTTGTTAGAAACTGCAAAGTGACGTAACCTAAAAAACTAAAGTAAGTGCTAACAGCCTCAGCTTAATTCTGTGTACTGCAATAGTCTTTCCCCACATCACTGCACGTGATGCCTTCAGCAAGGCCAGGTATGCTGTGATGGGCCATGAATAACACAGGTGCTGTGCCCAAGCTTTACTCCATTGTTCAAGGCCTGGTTTCCTGCCCAATGGGCAGCCCCAGCCTTGCCGTCTGCTCCCATATGAGAAGCAGTGCACTGAGGCAAAGCCCCCTGCTTTGTCCCCCTTATGGCATCCCAGTTCTGGGGAGACTGAGGACCAGCCAGAAGGATGGTCCTTTCTCCCTCCTCTGTTCCTAAAATACCTTATTTATAACCTTAAACAGCCTGGACAGTTGGCATCTCCACTGTCTTTGGTCCTCTTTGATCATCACTGTCTTGATCCCCTGACATCTACTCTGGCTGCCTGCAGTTCCCAGCCTAGGAAGGATGGAAATTTCATGATAGTCCCCTTCCATTTAAGCACGTGCCTGCCTTGGGGTTGAGTCACACCTGGTGAGATGATTTGCAAAGCAAAGCCTTCCCAACCTGAGCTCACTGAGCTCTGGGTTCTGCCTTGCCAAACTGCCTGTCCTCCCAGGGCTGTGAAAGGAACACTCACAGGCATCAGCTGGTTCACAATGCACCAGCTCAGAAGCATCAGAAAAAGTGTTCGACCTTTGCGTGTCAAATGTGCTAGAAATGGATCAGCGTGAGGCAGTGAGAGGCACAGGTGCCTTTTGAGCAGGAGAAAAAAAGGAACTTGGCAAGTCTTTTGATGTGTCTCAGTGAGTGAGCAGCAACACCAACAAAGACAGAAAAAGATTTAGAAAAGCATACTTGTAATAGCTGAACAGAAAACTGTCCAAAAGTAACAATTTTGATAGCTTCAGAGACAATTTGCCATGTGTTGTGGCTGATTTGCTGTCATTTCACATAATACAAAAACTTGAAAATAAGACACAGTCAAAATGTTCTGGAGAGGTAATGGCTGCTTCATTTCCTAGATTAACATCCTGCCTCAGGGGAACTTTCTCCCTTCTACAGTCAAAGGTGGGAGGTGTCCATAGGCCTCCAGATGGGGATGATTTAGGCTGCGTTATTTAGAGCTACTCTAAGTGAGGGGAGAGACAAGGATATGAAAACAATCCTCCCCTTTTACCTTTCTGCTTGCCCTCCTACAGTGAAAATTTTCTACTTCCTATGACCCTGGTCTGGGAAGCCCAGGTGTTTAACCAGCAAAGTCAAACAAAGCAGAAACTGAAACAAAGACTGTGACTAATTACTAATTATCTTGTGAGCACATTCAGATGAAAGTTCCTGGGAAAAGAATACAAAAATCATAAGTAGCTGGAAAGTGGTTCTTTTCACCAACCTTAAGGCAGGGTACCACATAATAACTCACAGCTGTGCATATTTGATCCCCATCTAGCATCAGTTCATGCATTATTTACATCCTTATTACTGGCAGTGGAGTTGAACAGAAATGATGGGAATATCTGTTACACCTGATGGGAGACAAGCATTTTGCATAGCTCACCCTTGTGGCTGAGCATGGCCCAGAAAGGCAGGGGCAGAGAAGGTAGAAAAGCAACTGAGCTCAGAGAAACTGGAACTTCTTAGAAATCAAATAAAAGGGAAGTATGTTTTGGAGTATGAGCAAATGGAGATGAATTCACTCAGTGCATGGGAGAAAGAAAGAAAGAAAGAGAACTTGCCCACTTTGCCTCTATCCAGAGCAGCAGCAAAGAGTAGTTGAAGTGAGGAGAGGCATGAGTGGAGAGAATTAGCAATGCATGAAGCACCAGCATGCTTCAGAGAGTGAGCTGAAGTCCTTGTTAGTAGTGTCCCTTGGCTGACACTTGATGGCCTGTGCTAAAGGTAAGGGGTCAGGCAGGTTTCTTGGCCACTAACCCAGGCAGGGAGATGCTTCCCGGCTCGGAGATGCCTAATAAGGCACAAAGGGCTTTGGCACTCCCCTAGAAGAGGTGGTGAGGCACACCACACCCTGCGGTGACCAGGCAGTCTCCTGCCATCAGGAATCCCAGGAGTGCTCTCATGTAGCCTGGTTGTGGAGGTGATTAGTGACAGCTTTTGTATGGATGATTGCCCATGGGGAAATGGATGGACACCACCAATTACACTTTTGCAGAGCACTTGACAGCTGGTGACAACTGAAAACTTTGCCTCCTTTCCAGTGAGCTCTAGAACAAAACCATGGAAAGCTGTGTTTCCTATATCTGAAAACCATTTTGGCTCCTTCATGCTGTCCCATAGGCACCCTGGAACAGACTGCTTCTGCTGTCTTTACATAAATGCTCCAAACTCCTTGCTGGACAAAAGGGACAAACTGCCAGACAGGCTGCCAGCAGAATGGTTTGGCTCTACTGTTGTCTTACTGTTACTGACAGAAGTATATTCCAGGACCACTTCCAGCTGCAGGCAGAAGCAGGCAGGAAGCTAGCCCACAACCTCCCATATGCCATCTGCTGTAAAAACTGGAATCCAACCCCAGTCCAGCCCTTCAGGCAGTAACATGACTATACCCAGGTCAGCTGAAACCAAATTCTCCATTTGAATAAGCAGACCTCCAAGTGTAACTTCTCTGATGCACAGGTAGCACTATGCTAGATCATCATACATAAGATGAAATTAGCCTTTTTCCTGCCCTGAACTCCAAGTCAGAGCCAAGTCTTCAAATTGGTCCACATGGGTCATAAAGCAGTAGCATAAGATTGCAAAATCTCTGTGTGCTGGCCTGGCTGCAGAGGAGGAGCATGAGGAAGAAGTCAGCAGCGCGAGGCTCACGTCAGGTCAAGTTCCTGTATACGGGGAGGGTTTAAACTCAGGCATGTTACCAGCTGCAGCCACCCAAGGCAGCCAAGGCTCAACAACAAGCAAAACCAACAAGTATGAAGGTCACAGGAAGAAAAATGGTCCAGAGCTGTACGAAAGGGCATGGCCCATTTGGAGGACCTCTGAGCAGTGGCCCCCAGGGGAGGCATAGCTGCCAGTGTTCATAATTGCCAAGAGGTTTAAAGGGAAAACCCACAGCACAGCAGTACTCCTTATGTTGTCCAGATCAAAGCAGCTTTGTGGTTTAGAACATGTGTCATCAGAGGGAGGGAAAAAAATTAATGGCAACCTCTTCCAGGACAGCCTAATAGTGCCTACTTGGTACAAATACCTTGTGTGAGATTTGTATAACCCTCACAGACATCCTGGAAAACTGCCAGTGGGCTTGAGAAAAGAGGGTACAGCAGCCCCAGACCAAGGACAAGCTCATGTGCATGGGCTAGGTTTGTAGGCTACACCACATTGCTGCCAGTTCAGCCTGCTTTCCCCTTCCAGGGCACCTGGGCAATTTTGACTGGTCTTTTATCTTTAGTGTTTCATGGTGAATTGGGAAAATGTAAGAAGACATCGCATCAGCTTTCCAGAAGCTTCCCTAGCAAGGCAGCCTTGCACAGGACACCTATAGAAAAACTCCTTATATTCCAGCCCTCCCTCCCTTCCCAAGTTCTTCTGTGCAGGGGTACACATGCACCTCAGCATTTGCTGTTTGGAGGCAATCCTACACTTGAGACCTTTATCTAACTCACCTGATTTGCCCTTGCCCCAGAGTAAGGGCAGATCACTCCATGTGACTGATGTAAGCAAGCAGTAGAACAAGCATGGTGTGGGGGAATATGTTTGTTGGCGCATTCCATCCATCCAGTTACCCACAGATACCTAACGAGACCCAGGAAGGCAGACACAGGCCAAGCAGCTCAGACTTCATCTGTAATTGCTTCTTGAGCAACAAGTCGCAATCATATGAGAGCTACAGACATTAAGACTATTGCCCCACCAGGAATATAAGCAGGAGGAGAAACCTCCTTGACACAGTCTTAGTCCAGATCATCTCAGGAACCCTTTGTGCTATGAGAATCACAATTAATGGACTAAATCCTGAAGACCTGTCTCAGTATTTTTCTGGAATTGAAAAGCATTTGTGGAGGCTGTGCAGAAGCCTTACATGGCTAAATGCTTTGAGACCAGGAGCCCTGATTTCCCTCAGCAGATACCTAGAACCACAAAAGCCTGCTTTGCTTTACAAAGCACAGTAAAGGGATTCTCTGCCCTGAGGAATCCACAGTATAGGAGATCAGTCTGAGGATGGGCAGTCTCTCAGTCTTGTAGTGGATTAGTCTCCATTAACCTTTAGGTCTTTCAGATTTTTGCTATATTTGAAAAAAAACAAGCAAACAAACAAACAATTCCAATGTTGTTGTGAATCCCTTTAGAAACCTAAGGTAGCAGACTACTCTTATATGTTTTCCAGTGAGACTTGATAAGAGCAGTGGCTGGGCAGCTTCAGAGGAATTTTTGATTGTTCATAACATTATGGCCGGTGCTGACCAAGGGTGCATTTCTCAGCCCTACCAGGAAAATGGAGAGAGAGCTGGGAAAGAACAGGCATCTGAGTCCTTGCATTGAAACAGGTGATTAAGTACTACACACTTTAGCACTGTGTATGTTCTGAGTATGTTCTGAACCCAGTGAAGGCAAGGGGTTCTGTGGCATTGCATATGGACACTTAGCCTATAGTAGGCTAGGGGCATTGTTTCTTACAGAGCACAGCAAGAGGTCACAGAGAAAGATGTTTCTCCTCTTCAGTATTTATCATTATTGCCAAGGCTCTTTCAAGGATTCCCAGCCCTCCAATCTCTGACAGACTGAGGTCAAATGAGAACACAATTCTCACTGATGAGGTTGTAAAATATGCCAACTGAATGTCAGATATGATTAAAAAAGAAGATAATAGTGATATGATAGCTCATGGGGAGGAGACTGCTGAATCACTTGTAAAAATGGACAATATGTTAAAGGAAGCAGCAGATCCCAAGCAGAGTGAAAAGGCTTACACTGCACAGCAAAAGTAAAATCTGTGTGCTAGTGCCGGAAGCTTTACTATGAGCACACTAGTCAGACCTATGGGAGGTCTGGAATATCTTCAAGGAAATCATCCTCTTATGACATCCAAATGGTTTTGGGATAACTTCCAGAGATACCTGTGATTTCACGACATTAATGTGTTGCATTCGATCCCCTGGTATGCTGATTTTCGGCTTGGGCATCTATCTAGCTGAACTGTCTCTTGGTGGTGGTGGTGTGTGTCCTTAAAGAAATTAACAATTCTTTAACACTGTCTGTGCAGCACCAGGGATATAGCAAGGAGAGGAACTCTCCACGCACAGCCCATTAGCAGGATCACAAGGACAACTTCCCTATGCCTTATTACATCAGCTGCTGTGGCATATATTCTCCAGGTCACCAGGAATGGCCATACAACTCCTGCCATAAAACAGTGCCCTTTCAGCTACCCCAAAGCACCTCAGCAGAACTGAGAGGTGATGTGGTGTCGCCCTGATTTTTTCAAGTTTTCTAAAAGCCTTCTTTGTTTGCATTTCTCTACAGAACTTTCTCACACACTTTGTGTAAATAACTTATTGTTTAAATTCTTTTATGGAGGAGGAGAAAGTTGATAGACTGTTGGTTTGACCAGTGGCATTGGAAAGGTGGCACTGTCATCCTCCAATGACACTGGCCCTTAGATTTTGTATATAAGGAGATGGAGGCAGAAATTAAAAATCTTTTTTGTCTTGGAACGAGCTGTCGTCCGTGTCGTGCTGCTTTGTGTCTTAGTGCAACAATGTGGTACAGGGGAGGAGGACCTTCTCTTCTCAGAAGGAAGCAATGCACAGGGAAGAGCTCTCGCTTTCCTGGCTCACGGTTTCTTGCTTATGCTGTTTCTGAGACAGTGACCCCACAGGAAGCTTCAGTCACACAACAGGCCACTTCACCCTAATCTCAGCCTCACTTATTGTCTAGTGTTCCAGTTTGTTATTAGGGAAAAGCTGGAGCAGGCAGTCCCTGGCAGCTCAGCCTGGCACACCCTCGGGGCTCTTGGATACCGTGGCCAATCACAGGTACACCGTGCCCCAGGCACTCTCTTGTGCTCTGCCTTTCCCTTCCCAGCCACACAGGCACCCTCCTTGTCCCCAGCACACCCATGGGTCTCCACCGAGCCAGAGCTCCCACCTTGGCCAAGCTGAAGGAATGCAGCAGAGGAAGCAAATGCTCTGCCCCCTGAGAGGGAGTTTCTGTGTAAACTGTTAGTGTACCAAGCAGTACTGACACACAACCCTGGCAGAAATGCACCCAGCTGTAACCTTCACACAACAAAACTCCAGACAAGCCTAAGCTGATGGTGGGAGCTGAGGCCATGGCAAGGGAGCAGGTTTCTGGCCACCAACAGCAGAAATCTGGGCTAATCTTTCATATCAACAAATCTTCCCTTTAAATTTAAAACTCCCTCTCATCTTTCTGCCTTCCTACTCTACACCAAACATGCTTTACCTACTGGTGACTTACTGCTAGTGAATAATTTTAACTAACCATTTTTCTTGCACTGTCACAAAGCCCCATTTTGGGGTAACTGCATGTGTGGAATTTTCCAGGTGGTTGTGATAAGCAGCCCATGTGAACAGAAAAATAAACAGTATGGCTTTTAGATGCTACTCAAATTGGCCTGGATTGTTTCCGCAACACCTGCACAGGCCCTTAACCAAAGCCCCTGGCGGCCTCCAAGTGAAGCAGGGCATTTGATGCTATCACGACAACCAGATGCCAAGCAGAGAATTTAGAAAGTGTCAGCAAACAATACTGGAGTTGTTGGGATATTTAAGTGTCTTGAGCAGCTGTAGCCAGCTAGAGTACATAACAGGGAATAGCAATTAATTCACAGTGGTCCACACCATTGATCTAACACACACAAGCGGGAGGAGCAGGCGACTAAATGTCATGTTTCTGGCTTGTACCTGAAACCCAGGTAACAGATTTCCAGTTCCTTGCCAGACTTGTGGTAGAAAAAAATGTGCAGTGATGTACTGTGGTGGCTGTGGAGTCAGATAACTCCAATAAGAGGGCTTGATTTCTGTAAACCATAGACAAATTAAAAATACAGAAGAAAAGTCCAGTTTCAAGTCAGTTGCTTCCCTCCTATTGTTAATTTAATTTTCACATATTAATTATTAATTCCACATTAATTAATTATGTATAATTATTAATTAATTAATTAATCTTGATTACACATTTTAGCTGAATTATTTCTAATTGGTGGTATGTTATATAAATCCCTCTTACCTGAAATCAGTGTTTTACAGATTCTTCCATCCACTCTCGCTCTTCCTAAAGCCAAGAGAAGTTTTGTTGATAGTCAGGAGAACTAGCTCCAGTGCAAATCTTGGTCATGAGAACCAGAGTACAGGCATCAGAAAGGTGAAGGCATGTGCATGGGAAAGCCGTGTACCTCCCTCCACACATGTGCTTTAGCAAAAGGCACAGAAGGGGCATATTTAGAGGGCAGTCCCATGTCTGGGTTCAGCAGGGATGCTGTGCTTGCTGTATGAACCAAATGCCCTCAGATAATGTGTTGTACAGCAATATGTATGCCCAGAGTAGAGAACAAAAGCTAGAAGGGGCTCCTGGGATCACCAAACAGAGCTCTTGACTGCCACAAAGACTGCATCTTAATTCTCAGTATGAATTTTCAGATAGGAAAGAGGGGATATTCTTACCTTCCCCTTGCACCCCAGCCCTATGACATTGCATACCACATGGTGGCCAGGCTGTTCAGCCCCTCTGCTGTGTGTGAGAGCTGCTTTCTCACTATGCATCTGCTTGTCAGGGTCCCTGAGGTTATCATGTGTCCCTGGAAAGCCTTTGAATGGCCTGGCAGTCTTGTTCTCCAGCCTTAAGCACTGAGCTATACAAGGGAAGAAGGCCATACACCTTATTGCTCCTGCAGCTACATCTGTTGGTCTTAGTCTGCCCCCCTGACCCCTTCCAAAATACCTCAGTTGACAGTTTCCTAGAGTAGACCCCCCACTTCACATCCCTCACAGCCTGCCTCATGCTAAGGACTCTGTCCTCCCTCATCTCCTCTCTGCCACACATCCAAGCCTTTTCGTCCTTCACATCCCTGGTTGCTCACCTGGTCACCTGCACGCTCCTTCCCCAGAAATCTTCTGCACTTTCAGACTTCTGCCTTCCCCATCCCTGATGAGCACTTGGCTGCAGCACCAGCTCCATAACCCACAAAAAAGGCAAGAGAGGAAACCTTGTGACACTGATACCTACACTTCCCTCTGTTTGCTTTTACTCAAAGGGACTCAAAGGTAGCAGAAAGGTGCAGGCATGGGATATCATCCAGATACAGCTCACATCTCTTCTATGAATTACAAGCAGGAAGACTTATGGGGTGGTTGTGGGCAGCTCCCCAAAACAGCCTCGGTGTTTTTCTTCAGCTGGCACTGCACCTCAGGTGGTCCTTTGAGGCTGGAGCTGAGCAGCACACAGCAGCTTGGGGACTGCTCTGTGCATGGGCATGAATTCAAAGGTCACAAGAAATGCAGAGGCTCTTGGAGTCACACACAAAGGCTGGCTGTGCCAGATGAGCTGGGAACACCTTGCAGAGAGCAGACACTAGAGCCACATAGCCTGTGGAAAAAAATCAGCCCAAAGGCTTGGGAGGAGACAAATTTCTTACAAACCATACTTTACCTGCAATACCAACAAACTGTGTTTAAGAAATATACCTCTTCTTTTAGAAAAATTCACCTGACTTGCTCCTTCTCTTGAGAAATGCTTCCAAGCCCAAAGTGAATGCAGACAGATGTGAGTATGTCAGAGGCTGTAAAAAACTGGAAAATCTTTATGGGAAATGGCAGCCCCAAAGAAATGCACCCAAGATTGACTTTGAAACTTAATGGTGGTGAGGAGTCGTGTCAAAGGGGATGAATTTCATGAAATATCCAGACAGCTCACCTGATCTGTATCTCTCTGTCCTCCTGCTACCTTCCAAAGGGCTGGCTTCCTGGATACCAAAACCTCCGTTGCTTGTCTCAGGATACAGCCTGGGATTTTTGTTTTATCATTCTGTAGTGCAATGACAATGTAATATTTAAGAGGCATATGAAATTAAACGTGGTCTCAAACTAGGTCTCCTCATGAGTGGTGCACAAGGTGCATTATTCATTTTCATATTTAATTCATTCTAGATCTCCATTTGTGGATCCTGTTGATGTGTGCTGGCCTGAAGCAGCACAGAATCAGTGTTTCTCACCACAGAATGTATGGGGACCCACACCACATCTTGAAGAGCTCTCTTCTACTTCTTGGGGGTCTTGAACATAACTACAGAAGTTCATATCTGGATTCAGATGGCTAAGTGGCTTGGGCTGTGATCTGCAGTTAAAGGTGGCTTGCTGCTCTCTGGGCTCATTTTCCAAAATTTCTGAGCATCAAATGCAGTTTCAGGAGCTAAGCTTTGAAATTTTAACTATTATTTGGTGATAGATACTGTGAAAAATTAGGTTGTGTCCCCCAAAATTTTTAATTTTTCACTTTAATCTATCTCAGTTTTGCCAGATCAAAACTACTGTGCCTCAGTCTAGCTCAGTTTGCCATTAGCTATGGGCATCACCCCCACAGAAGAGTGGAAAAAAACATTTCTTTCCAGTAGCAGTGTTTGAACAGCATGCAGCAACTAAGATGTAAATTCACCTATGGAACAGTCAGGGGAAAACCAATCTTGCATCATTGCTCAATAAGTTAGAACCACACATTTCAAACACTGAATGAGGTGATGAAAAATCTAAAAACAAAGTATATAATCAGGTAATTAGCAGTATGCAAAGGGAGTAAATTAAAGTGACAAAGGACTCCCTGGTCCTGGTCTTTCCAATCTCTGTCTGCTTGAGTTTGCAGTCTTAATGTTCTTTGAACACAGATTTTGAGTTATAGATTAATATTTGTGTGTGATTCTTTGATTTATATTACAGGATTCAATTCCCCCTCAAGACAAGGAGACTAGTATAGGAGGAAGGGGATAAAAGAGAAATAAAGCTTAAACTCATATGGTTGGGTGTATATATATGCACATACACATACCCAAGAGTGCATCTCCATATCTATGTTACATATGTACTGAATTAAATACTCATCATTTTTAATATATGTATATCCATAGAGTATTTGCAGAACTATGTATGTGTATGTGTATATATATATTTTATATATATATGTCTTGCATATGTAAGGGAGCACTGCCTTTGCAGCTGCCTTGTAGCCTAGATCACATCCAGTGGCTGGTTTTTCCTGCTGGTGTCATAGCATCAGCAAGCTGTGAGAGGCATATCAATGACAAGGCCTTCCAGATTTCTTCAGGGACATGCTCCATGCATAACGTGCAGTGATACTGAAAAAATGTTTGTGAAAGGAATGGGAAAAATTTTGAAAGCTTCTAGGAAATTACCTTTCTAATTAGATTTGGCTGAAAGAAGAAGCATCTTAATAGGAAATTATTTTTCAGTTTCTTCTATCTGCTTGTCTTTTGTAGACATTGCCCATTTTGCTTCTCAGATTGAAGGAGAGAGAGCAAAACCTGATATTTTTACTTTCCACAATTATTTTTATGTGCATCACATGAAAATTGAGATTTAATTTATGAGTTTTAACATAAGAAAACACTTTTTCACCATGAGGGTGACTGAGCATTACTGCAGGGAGGTTGTAGGGTCCCCATCCTTGCAGACATTCAAAAGCCATCTGGACACAGTCCTGGGCAACCAACTCAAAGTGATCCTGAGCAGGGGGTTGGACCAGGTGGCCTCCAGAGGTCCCTGCCAGCCTCACCACTCTGTGGTTCTGTTCATTTGTGCTAAATATGTGAATCTGATGATTTAGATTTTTTATTTATATAATGTTATTTACTGTCATCTATCTGCAAATGGCAAAAGTGGTACTCAGTAGCCTTCAGTTATTTTTGAGTCATTAAACCCTAAATGTTTTCCAGTAGAAATACAGATTTATGTCCAGTAAAACGAAACCCAGTCACTGGGAGTTTAATTTTCTTACTCATGGTTTACTGAGTCTTCTAGTCCTGTGTCAGAGAATCCCAGCAGGGCTCCAAAGGCTCCAGTAATCTAACTGTTATCATTAATAACTATTTATTTTCTTGGAAGGACTTTGAGCTCTATGAGGCACATTCACATACCTACCAGTGAGTAAGAGTAATCATACACATGTGTTGAAACACATGGCACTGCTCCCATCCTTCAGGTACTAATAGAGATGGCCTGTAAACATCTGTGGGCTGTTCTTGGGACACAGGTAAAGGAAATACCTGTCAGTCTCACCCACAGCAACCCTGGCTTCTAAGCCCTGGTAGGGTCTGTTTCAGCAGCTCCACTGATTCATTTTTGAAGCAGGAAATTACCTATTTTAACCAACCTTACCAAAATGAACACGCCTCTTACAAGAGTGCCAAACATCCCAGGAAATCCACGCAAACACTCTTCTGCCTTCTTGAAAGCCTGCTTGTACAGACTAACAAATCAAAGTGCCTGCAGTGGTGACTAATGCCTCCCTTGAAGAAAAGGACTGGTTTCTGTGATCTGCTGTACTTAGCAAACCTGCCTTTCCTCATTCTCACCCGTGCAAATTAAGACTAATTTAACTGAAATCAGTGGTTGTACCAGTGGCAAACTGGGGTGTAGTAGGATTTGGTTCAAGCCCTTGGTGGTGAATATACAGTTGTTGACAAGCGTACATATCACAGGCTAATCACTCAGCTTTCAAAAAGACTGGGAAGCCTTGACATGGTGTATTGCATCTGTACCAGCTAAAGTCTGTTCTTTGGAATGACCCTTCTCATCTGGGCCCAAAAGGTAAAGGAAGAGAAAAAGAAAAATTCCCTTGTTCTCCTTATTCTGTTATTAGCCAGCATTTTTCTACATATTAATAGCACTCCAAATGCCCACTCTTCCTTCAGGGCCTGCTATAAAGGGAAGAGTGTAAGAGGAATGACTTTTCAGTGGAAGAAACGAATGGACCAATGAATTAAGGAGACACCACCTTCCAAAACATGGGCAACGACAAGAAGGGATGGCTGAGAGAAGGCAATCACTCACATGCCACATGCCTCTGAGAGTCTTTGTGAGTCTCTTTTTTTTTCATTCAACCATATTTCACAGTTGCATTCAGTTGCTCCAGCCTTTGCACAGACTGACACGAGCAAAATTGTCCATCAGCATTACAAATGGCCCAGCTCTTACTCTATAGCTGTCTGCAGTCACACAGATTTAGTATTTTGTGTTTTGTTCCTGGCTGCCTGGAACACATAGCTCAGAGTCTCATCTTGAGTGCCTTGCCTTAAGTCTGAAGTTAAAAGCCTTGAAGTTAAAAGCAGGGTTTTTTTCCTATTTCTGATATAATATACTTGAAACGCATGTACTGAATTCAGAAAATTTCTGCTACTTTATGTTCTTTGAAAAAGGCTTTTCCAAAAAAAGTGCCTGTATGTGCTGCAGTGTTTGCTAGAGGCACAGTGGTAAACGGGTACTCTGTGTCCTTTTAGTTGGCATTAAGATTGTAATGAATCATTGATAAAGCTAATAATGTACTCAGTTTAATCTAATATTACAGCACAGTAGCTGCACCCAGTGCTTACAGCACAGGAATATACAAAAGTAATTAATTTTACACTACTGCTGCTAACTGCAGTTGAACCTCTCCAGGTCATGAAAGTTTGCTAAAACAAGTGATGAAAATGATCACTATAGACTGAGCAGGGGTTGAGTTCTAAAGAGCTGAGCCAGACTCAGTGGCACAAACAAAAGAAGATAATTGTATCTGATATACATCTGATGTATGCCAAGCAGCCCATAAAAGAGCTATTGACAGCTACATGTGAAACATGGGAGCTCACTTCAGATAGGAATCGTTGCTTCCAAGTCTTTCATGGAGCATGATGGATGTTTACTTTACAAGCACATTCATTTCATTTGCAAAGTAAGAATAGATAATATGGGCCCAAAGTAATCATAGGCCTGAAGCCAGCCCCTTTGTTGGTATGTACCATAATAGCTCCTTGAATCATGCAGTCATGGGTCAGGTGAAGCTCTGATCCACTCCCTGAAATTACAAATTAAGCATTGTCTTTTAAATTAATATTTAAAAAAAAAAATAGATCAGAGTATTATATTCCAGCTTATTATACATTTAAGTAGTATCCGTAGTCAGACAATTCTCATCTGGTATCATATCCTGCTGAGGTGGAAAAATTTAGTTGAACTCACTCCTCTGACAGCAAACACCAGAACCAAATTAAGCCCAAATTTATGCTGGTCTGTGGATCATCAGAGCCCAAGGCATTCACAAGGGAATTTACTGCTTCCTCACTAGCAACAATGCTGCATTTTCTCTCTCTTCAGAAACTGTACTGTTAGCTACATCATAAGAAGCAGGGTAGGATAGGAAAAGAGAAGACAGAACAGGACAAGGATACATTATGGCTTGAGCTTGTAATGCCATCAGACTGAGTCTTCTGCCACATGTAATTCTTTTTGAAATGTTTCCATCTCAGAGACTACCATCATGCTAACCATCTGCCAGGCTCACTCTCTGGACTGATCAAGGAAACATCAGCTCAAGCCTCCAGCCAGCCTCTGAGGGAAACCATCCTCTTCCCACCCAATTGCCCAGCATGTCCTATCTTCAAAGGAAAATCAAACAGATGGTGTTGCCTAAACAGGAATTTATTGGGCAGGAGAGTTGAAGAGCAGAAAAAGCTCCACAAAGACAAGCAGTCATTCCACAACCCCAGGTGAGCAAGACCTTGTCTCTGGTGGAGGCCAGTTTGCCCAGACAGCCACTACCCCCCCTACTTAGGGTGGGCTAACCAGAGGTAGGGTGGGCTAACCTCCTTAGCCCCTGCAAACTGCTCTGCTTCCACTGACGCTTTTCTTCTCCAGCTCAGCAGTGAGCAGGGAGGGCAGCAAGTCCCTCGCCTGGTTCCTTCCCTTGTCTGTAATTTCTTTACCTCACGATGAAGAAAGCAGGTAGTGTTGTTACTCACCCTACTCATGTGGGGCTGGTTTGCCCCTTGGTATCATAACAAATGGGTGTATTTCACATCAGGTTATGACGTGGCTACTCTTCTTCCTCACACTAGCAGGACTAGGACAAGTCAGACGTGGTGGAACAGAGCTGGGCATCAGGTCCTAACAAAGTCAACAGTCCCCAAAAGGTTAGGCTCCTGTTTAGCAGCAGTGCTAATGAAGCAGGAGAGCTCAGTAGAAAAAAATGTCCAAAGACAAATATGAACATTAACAGAGATGGAACAACACAAGGAAACAAGAGCAATGTAACCAACTGAAATAACACTGAATGTTGGAAAACTGCTATCAATCTAAGAGATAGCCTGTCAGAGCTGAAAAACAGGGCTTTGGCACAGGGTTTGCCACCTCTTGATTTGAGCTTTAAAGCTAATCTATTTTGTTTTACTAGTTTTATGTACTTTGTCCAGCTGGATGGGGTTTTACAGAGAGAGTTCACTGTGTTGATCAACGAGTTGAGTTTTGTCGAAAACACAACTGTTCTGGCAATATGATGAGTTTTATGGTGATAGTCACTTCTGAGTGTTATTTTGAGCATTCTGCTGGGAAGTCTTTATCACCTGGACCATTTGGTTAAACAGAGAAGATTCTTACAACTGTTCAGTGTTGCTTTTTAACAGCAAAAGTTTCTACAGAGTCACCATTTTATCTCTAAAGTTGCCATAAATTTCCATCAGCTACTTTCCTCTATCATTAGAGATCTATGATGATAACAACAATAATAGGTCATAAACAATTATGAAAGGTCCTAGCAAATTCATTTCTATTCAGAAGGATAGGATCTGCTTTGACTATTGTCCCTGCTATTCACAAATCCCTTCATCAGTTGAAGTCTCTTCTGTTCATGTGCTCATTTTCTTGCCATTTGTCCTGGCTTTCTTCAACTGCCCTTTAGTTTTGCATAGTGGAGATTAAAAGACAAAAAAAGAATAATGAAGAAAAAAGACCCAATTGCTTTAGATGTTTTTTCTGCTTGGTGGGAACGTCTGTCTCTTCAAGGAGACCAATTAACATTCTCATCATCTCTCTGGACCTAATCTTCATATGAATAAAATAAAACTCTTCTTAAAATTGTTCTTTGTTCTTCGTACCATACTGAAATTAACTTTTTGACACGATGCCTCACAGAACTTCTATAGAAAAGGCACAATTCCTTCCCCTCCACATTTGCATAATAAAATGCAGTTGCATGTATCACTGGGCAGTGCTACTGTAACAATGGACACCTGTCTTTCCAAAAAAAATCCCAACCCTCATATGGAACAATTCAGAACTGTCCCAAAGTTTGGGGGGTTTGGATATCCACATTATGACACATCATTTATGAACATAAGGCACCACATATTTTAATTTGCTTAAAGAAAGGAGATTGTACTGAGCACTGAACATCTCATAGAAAGACGCAAATCTTGTATATGAGAACATTTGCAAGGTTCTTGCTCATTTCTGGCTAATTATGGTCATTTCCACAAGTAATTACCCAAATTGCTCTTGCAATCAATGTAATTGTGCTAAGTTGTTTAAAAATCAGCTTCATTAGATTTTGCCTGGTAAAATGTACTGGTTTTCAAAACCTAAATTTTGATCTTGTATCAGTTGTCAACAGGCCTTTAAAAGTAAATAGGTTTTATTTTGTCTTCCTTCTCCCTTTCTTGCATGTTGGTGGGAGATTTTTTACATTCATTACAGATTAACTGTAGTCAGAAAATTGACTATAACTTCTTGTAAAAAGCTATTATGTGTGTCTGCAAGTTATGGTATGGTTCTCTTTCATTTTCAAAACCATAAGATCTCTAGTCTTTATGGTTCTGGAATTAAAGGAATATTTCAAAATGTTAATATTGAGTGTTTAGGTAATTCTACCCTGAGTCTGTGGTGGACTGAAATAACGAAGAGTCACACAATAAGCAGAGCTGTTCACTGGCTCCTGCTGCACCCACACAACCACGCTTTAGAGGAAGAGAGCGATGTGCCAGAAGCATGCTCCCTCCCAGCAGTTTCAATTGCATTCTGTCTAGGATATAATACACCACCACCTCTCCCTCTCTGACCCCACATCTCTCCCTGGCAATCCGCCTGCTGCTTTCATTTCCTTTCCAAATGGTTCCTCTTTACTCAGCCATTTACAAGGGGAAGCAGTAAGGTGCCCTCCGTGTCCTTCGCTGCAGCTAGGACTGTTTCATAGGACCTGCTCATGCTGTTAGCCAGCATTTGGACTGGCATCATAAGCATCTGCTGCTCAGGAACAGTGAGAAGTTTGGCTTGTGCTCTGGAGAGAGAATGGTGCTGGGGTGAGAGGGAAGAGCAGGGCTGAGAGGAGGCTGAGGCTGTCCACAGCACTGCTCCAGTGATGCACCAGAAGGACACTGCCCCTTCAGTGGTACATTTAACCTCACTGGCATCCTCTGTGGTGGGAAAGCCAGCTCTGTGTCAGCTTAACAGCCCTGGGTTACACCAGAGGTGGTAATTGTCAAAAGGGTACAGTAAATGCCATGCTGAGTGTGAACATCCACTGGTACGCCTCCGCAATCCTCTGTCTGAAGCATGCTTTTCCACATCGTGTCTTCTTTTGGAATAAAAGCTATTTGCTTATCAGTAGTAGGTACTTGAGGCTCTCTTCTCTTTTATTTTAGCTAAAATAAACCTAACCCTAAGGACAACCAGGGTCACTATTTTGTGAAGACAGGTATGGAGAGAATTTCATTAAATAGGACCTTGAATTTGGTATGGGACACCAACTGAGCAGCGGGAAAGAGGCTGTAGTATGAAAGGGGCTCTTCCTGGCTTCAGTGCTCAGAGGTGAGGGGAGTATCAGGAGGCAGAGCCCCAGGCAGCCCCTCAGAGGCCTGTGTGTAGAGGCAGGCTGAACTTCTCAGCTCTCTAGCCTGCAGCACAGCCACTTGGGTGCTAAGGCAGGATTGACCTAAGTCTTCTTCAGGAAAAAGTAAATGACAAGCCCTAAGCACCGTTTCAATACATTTTTCTCTTACCTGGAGATCTCTTATTTTCCATGCCTCCCTTTCATTGTAAAGGAGATTATGTCAGAGTCATCTGTAACAGCTGCTCTGTAAAATACCTCAGTCACATGGCTTTAAACAACCCAGAGGGGAAAAAAACCCAGTTCTTTAAATAAAGAGACATGTATTCTTGTGACATTTCCATACAATTGCAATTTTCAAGGGAACCAAATACTCATTATTACACAGTTCTTCAGAGGCCAAACCTGACCTTTAGTCAGAACAAATTCCCATTTGGCTAGGCTTATTCATACAGCCTACATTTCTGTTTGAATTCTACATTGACTGGGAAAATTTCAAACTGGACTGGAGAAGTAATTAGATTAAGAGTTGGACTATTAGAAAAGTCTGCATTGGCAGAGTAATGGGATAAGATCCTTAGCCTCAAGAGCTAAGGTTCTTATGCTACATGTACATTCCAGGGATCTAGATTTGGAGAAGAAGTACTTTAGAGTAGTGTATTGTAACTGTAGGGAGGAAGAGGACAGTAAAGAATGACTAGAAAGAAGTTAATCAAACTAGGATGCAAAAGTCCACTCAAATGTCCAACTTTTCCATGTGGTAGATCACAGGTCAACAGAGAGTCTGTCTTGCAAATTCTGTCTCCCCTGATTCCACGGTTGTGGAGATCATCTTTCCTCTGGTACACATTCACATAATGCCCCTGGGGCAGCTGTATTCATTACTGGTCTGTGGGGACCACCAGGCAGCTCTCCATAGGTCACAGTAGGATATTTCTAGATGGTTTGAAAGGAATTGGTCTCACTATTGCTCTGTGCACTGACACTGAGAGTTGACAGTGACACTGCATCTTAAGTTTTGGCAAGAAAAATATTTACTAGAGTATTATATGTGCTAAGTTATGGTGGATTTTTTCTGAATTTTTCCAGTTAATAGTTTAAAGGCAGGTACAAACAAGAGGCAAATGAAAGTCCACAGCATACAGTATTTCCAAAGCTGTACTGAAGCCTTGGTGTTTTGGATAAGATATTAGTAAGCATGATTACCCCACTGAAAAACAAGAAGGGACAGGAAAAACCTGCAAAACACTAAGGGAAAATAATCTCATTAAATTGGAAGGTACATGAGAGTTGGGGAAGTGAGCAAGCTGCAGAGAACTAGGAGTGCATGGCAGGGCAGTGCTCCAGCAAACTCCGGCCAAGCCAGTTGGAAAAGCTCACCATATTTCCCAAAGGAAAGTAAAAGTCATCAACACTCTCCTCCAAGCCTTTCTGTGCATATGAAAGAAGGGAAAGAAAGAGTTTTCTTCCACGTAACTATTTTTAAACTGCCTTTCATTTACCTGGCTATAGCGAACGGCACTAGGATTAGATATATACCAACGATGAATTTTATTTATTGATAAAAAAATGTGCCTATTGAAAGGTTATAAAGTGAAGATATCCATGGGCAATAGGGATGAAGAAACTTTGAAAAGGAAAATGCTCAGAAGATACATCTAAGTGCTTGTCTTTAGCAGTACGAACACTAGTCAGTTTGGACACCCAAAGATTTGCCTAATTCCTGTTAAAACATTACACTTGGTTTTCTTATTGCCCTGCTACCTAATTCTATATGCGAACTATTGCGACTATTTCTTTGACACTTGTATATAATTACCTTATATTCTGCAGTATCCATTTCAGTTTCAGGAAGCTTAATATTTAGATATATTTGATTATTTTTCTTGAAATTAAACTAGGTCAACAAGTTTAATTGCTCAACTTGATTAAACTCAACTCCATTTGTGGCATAGAACTTCTCTATTCTCTCCAACACAGAACATACTTTAGTGAAGTTCCACTTGCCCTTTACTTCCCTTTTCTATAGATAACGATCTATTTTCTCTAAGCGTTCTGCTTAAATTGATTTCTCAACTGAATGCAGTGTTTTGCCATCTTCTTGAGAATTCTGCCACACTATTGAGATGGCCAAAACAGACAGCCTCATTGCTTTTGTTATGTGTCTATGTGTAAAACAGAACACTAAATCTTGCAGCAAAAATATATATTCAAATTACAGATTCATTGGCATCATGTCTTCATATGGTGCTAAAATAATCTCCTGCAGTCTATATTCAGTGTTTCTATTTATGCAACTTGTATTTTGCTTAGCAGTTAGACAAAAAGAAAGCAGGCCATCATGGGCACAGCACTGAGAAGATGTTAACTCTCTCCCCTCTGGATTCTTCCTAACCTATCAGTATTGGGGGTCATTCTATGAAAAGCATGAAAATGACAGTTCAGTATGGTGCAAAAACCTATGATCTTGTACTTTCTCATTCTACTTATTCTAACTCTCCCTTAGTCCTGACATACTTTAAGCCCACATGGGGCACTCTCAATGGCTAAGGGACCTGGCTGTACAAGTCCTGTGGCTTGACCCTTACACATCTCTGGTACCGCAGAAGCACTAAATCAAGGTTTCCTGTGGAATAAAGAGGAATAAAAACTACCAACCAGCTAGCTGACGTCTCTGCACAGGAAAAAAAAATTTAAAAAATCCTTGCAAAGAGGTTCCCTCACTGCTTCTCTCCAGTTGTCTGTTGTGATTTGGCTGGCAGAATCCTCCAGCTGTGGAAAAACTGGTTTAAGGGTCTGAGAAATGGGATAAGAGTCTATTTGCAAATTAAACTACGTAAACTATCATCACTGATAAATCATAGCACTTTGCTTTTACATGGGAGCATTTATTATATCAAATAATTCTGCAAGAATCACCAGCTAGATTTTTTAGTAACGCTATGGAGGAAGGAAAAAAGAAACATTTGATATCTTTTCTGATATTTGGCTAATTTGAGGACAGAATTCATCTTACCTTAACTATTCAAATGGTAAGGTTGAACCTAAGATCATAATCTGTGCTTTCTCAACACTGAAAGAAGAAAGGCAGATGAAGCCAGAAGATGATTCATACAGCTTTTTCAGAGAGTAGCTCACATGAGGCTACAGTATGTCACACAAAAGTGACCTGCCTAAAATGTTTACACTAACCTATTCTTCAGTCTCAGGATATAAACTGTTTAAGGATCTCCAGTCTTCAGGACACTATGGTACATCCTTCATGTCCTAATTGCAGGTGGTGAGGCTCCAAGTTTTGTCTTACCATGGTAAGTAAAAAAACTTTTAAAAATTAGTCTTCACACATACTTATAACAGATTATATGAACCCAGTTTGTGGGATTTTTTTTCCTTTTTTGTCAGCAAAACTTAAATAAGCAGCATCCCTCCAAACCTTTGATAACTACATGAAACTCACTTTTGGGATGGGGAGGTGTTTCACTCCTGTCAATTGCAACCTAGAAAAATCTGAATGGTGACACTAATTTCTAAATTTTAGCAGCACACAGAAAGAAATTGCAAATGGGAAAGCAGTCACATCAGAGCAATTGGAAAATTGCAAGAAGTGAAAAGATTGTCCCAATAAATGTAGAATCCTGCAGAAAGAAAAATCAAAAAAAATACAGAAAGCAAACAGGAGATGGCAAAGAATCCAAAGATCTCATAAAAATAAATTTATTGCAATTTTGTCTTCCCCTTAGGCAGTGATGTTGTTTTCATGTAACCAAGCAATACAGTTGTCACGACGCAGGTGCGGAATCAGAAGGAGCGTGTCATGAGATTGCTGCTGTCGAGCTGTAATTCAGCACCATGAAAAGGATTTCCACTGATGTCACTGATGTCACTGGAGTTCAGAGGAACCACTTTCCTATGAAGCCTGAATACGTGTGTGGAGCTGCGTAGTCTTCCCTGGTCAGGGGTTAGTAGATTTCATCATTTGCTTGTTGCCTTCTTCAGCTCTGTAGTTACATGGATTTCTTATTGATCATAAACTTATCCAACCTTCTGGATATGTCAGCTAAGTATCTGGGTGTAATAATGAATTCCAGTCACCAATAACTTCGGCTTTTATATCTCATGGCCCAGACCTGACAGACAAGTAAGTGGTGAACTGGTATGACCTAAAGCCTAAAACACACGGCCTGGGCATTGCAGAGTTGCAGAGAGATCTCCACATAAGCAGAGATGTGTGTTGCCAGTTACTGTTGCAGGGAATGATTTTGTACAAAATCTCATAACCTCAGTATTCCCTAGGGAAGTGAAGGCAAAAAAAAAAAGAAAATAAATAAATTTAAAAAAAAATAAATCAAGCAGCAGTGGAAAGACAAGGATCACAAGATCTTGACCTACTCAGTGTCAACACTAATGCTGCAGCAACACAGAGCACTTCACAGCCTGGAAGGCTGGTGAGCTGTTGTTCTTAACCAGGCTCCATGCTTGCACTGAATCCAAGTAGAACTAGCTCAAATGCATCTACACCCGCTGCATTATAGATACAGCCCCCAACAACATCAGAGAGACCGCCCACTGAGCATTATGGCTCCACTTCTTTTGCTTCAAGCAGAAACCTGGACTATGTCAGTGGTTAAACTTTATCAAAACTTGAAACAAACAAAAAAATTAAACAAGTTTCAGTGCCAAATGTCAATCCTAACTTTTATGGATAAATATGGGGCAGAAACAACTTCCATAAAACGATGAACAGCACTGCAGTCTCCAGAGAGGACTCACTTTTGCAGGTCTTGTAGTCGGGTGCATCTGCAGTAAGTGTAGGATTAGGAATGGCATCTGAAGGAGAAAATGATCTCCCAAAAAGCAGGTGAAACCCTAACCCTTCCTTCTAATCATCCAGACTTTGTGACTCATTACCCTTGGGTGAGAGGAAATCTCTGTCCGTATATCTTGGCCAGAATTGAGTGCAGGGTGTGGAGCAGGGGGCACAGTGTGTGTAGTCTTAGGTGTCAAGTGTTTAGTTGATCTAATGCAAAAATAGAAAGGAATCAGGGGAAAAAAACCTGTGAAGACAAACCAAGGGGAAAAAAAAAAAGGGATAAAAGGAAGCAACACCAACACACACACAGTACGTTCTGTAGACCTTGAGGCAGACACAGTCCTCAGAGAAGCCAAATCCTCTGATTCCTGACTTGATTACTTTGGGACAGTAGGCAAATTCTAGAATGAAAATAAAAATGCTAGTTCTGGTTCCAGAAATTAACAAGTATGGCCTCAAACAGAAGTTATCTATATTTTAAATAAATGCTATTTTCTTTTTGAGGAGAGGCACAGTCGGCACACCACCCAAAAGCTGTAGCACTCCACTTGCAGCGCAGCAGAGCTGAAGCTGGAGGGAGTACCAGCCCCTGGGGACCTTGTTGGACAGCAGGGAGAAGAAAACACATCATAACATTTCCTCACTTTGACATCAATGCAAATGCACATAAAGACCCCCATGTAGGGCCTTGAGGGGAAACCGTATGAGGAGCAGCTGAGGTCACTTGTTCTGTTCAGGTTGGAGAAGAGGACACTGAGGGGAGACCTCATTGCAGTTTTAACTTACTCTTAAAAATTACTGGCACTGATCTCTTCTCTGTGGTCACCAGTGACAGACTCAAGGGAATAGCCTGAAGGTGTGCCAGGGGAGGTTTAGGTCGGATATTATAAAAAGGTTCTTCACCCAGAGGGTGGTTGGGCACTGGAGTAGTCTCCCCAAGAAATGGTCACAGCACCAATCCTGACAGAGTTCAAGAAGTGTTTGGACAATACTCTTGGGCACAAGGTGTGACTCTTATTTGGATGCTTCAGGTACATCTCTTGCATGAGGAAAAGACATTTGAGACCAGCAGTTCTCTTCTGGTCACGTTGCATCATGGCCAGTCTAGGCATGTCCTGGTATGCTGCTACCATGAATCAAAACCAGTATTTAGAGCTCTCTGTCAAAGATCTAATTATGTACCATTCCTGGGTAAACTCACAGCACTGCAGTCACTGCCCTCTCTGTGTGATGCAAAAGAGGCTTGAAGTCTTGGAACTGTTGGAGAGAGCATTGGAACTGGGTGCTCCTGGCCACATGAAATTGCTGTTATTAACTTGTGTCTGGAGTCAGCTTCATGCAAGGAAGCAAGAGTTTCACACTTCTGGAAGGCCTGGTTCTGGCCTAGCCTGAGGAAACAGAGACAACAGAGGAGACTTCTGGGCAAGAGGTAAAATCCAGAATTGCTGCTTTATGAGGGTCATGCTGAGAGTAGTCACAGTAAACAGCAAACTTGCCAGTGATGTTGGCAGGAAGGAAGGCACAGTCACGATGCTCACGGTGAAATGGCCATCCCAGTTCTGGCCTCAGTGCATAGAGGAGAGCACTGTAGTTTCACTGTAGGATTCACCTGCCAGTGCTGGGGAGAACCAGGCTGCATCAGAGTGCTCTGCTTGTGTCCTCTACCCTTGGCAGTGGCTGGGGCTGCAGAATGTTTTACCATAAGTGGGAACTGCCAGACAATCTGGAAGAGCTGTGTTTGCAGCTCCCCGTGTAGAGCAAGCAACTCTCTCCTATGGCTCATCTGCCCTGGTGAGGCCAGGAGAGACAACACACTTCCGAAAAGCTCTCTGCACAGAGGTCCTGTGTCCTACTGCTGCTTGCTGTTGGCTCTCACAGCTATTGTATGAGAAAATGTGTTCCTAAGCAGGGGTTAAAGGCAACCACTCCTTACCACCTCTGTCCTTTTCATCCACCAATCCAACTGCACACAGCAATGCTGCTGGACAGAGCTCGGCTTCTGTGAGCACTCCCTATCCAGCTGAGAGAGACACCTTGCTCACTGTCTTTGTCCAATGTGCTCATGAAGGACACGTAACACCTGGCACGATCGCACGTGACAGCATGTGGCTGTGGTTGTGTCATGTCATGCCTGCCCAGAATCCCTTCCTTCTGCTGTCCAGGCCAGCAGCTGGTACCCTGGCTGCAAACACATGCTGTTTTCAGGTCCACTGACCTCCTGACCATGGACTTGGGGCAGGTCAGCAGACACTGGAAGGTGCTGCTACACACCTTCACACTCTACTTCCGCACATCCCACAGACAGTTGACAGAGGCCCCTCATTGTCCCATAGATGGTTTATATTTTTAAATGCCTGTGATACTTAACTGTGGCATGAAGACATGCAGAGAGAGAAGGCCACAAAAGCCTGCTGCTTTACACATTTGGAGATCCCATACTGCCAACAGCAGAGCGTGGCCACAGTGCGCACTGAAGTGGGGCCCCTGTGGGCATGGAGCCCCTCCCTCACCACCTCCCCAGTCCCAGTTTATTTGTGAGGGAACCTGTAGATACATTGCAGATGAGCCACTCCATGAAGAATTAGGCAGTTATGGGGCAGGACTTCGGGGTAAAGCCAGTGTGTCACCATGAAAATATGGAGGAGCTGTTTGTGACTCAAAGGACAGATAAATCGAAGCAGATATTTGCCCTTCCTCTCAGGGAAGGTCAAGTGTAAATGCTCCCTGGCTCTGACACAGACAGAGTGGATATGCTGCTTGAAGGACCCATTTGAGAACAATTTTAGAAGAAGTACACGTCCTCCCTGAGCAGGGTTATTTCCACCACGACTTTTATCTCTTCACTTCTCTTCATCATGATGAAAAAGTTATTTAGAAAACCCTAAAGCAGTTTTACCTTTATGCAACATTTCTCCCCCTATCCCACTGTTCTCACACTTAAACCAGCAAAAACATCCTTGCTCAAGCTTTCCAGAAACAATTTCACCTTTGGGCAGAGAATAAGCACATAACTTCTGAACCCAGAAAAACAGAAATTTCAGGCTGTTCTGACTAAAAGAGGAGGAAAGCTCAGGAGACTAGAATGGAAACAGTGTTGTGCAACAGAAATTACAGTCTGCTGCTTTTTGCAGTATAACTCTTACTTGACTTTCATTTATTTTTCTAACAAGTTGAAGTTCCCTGAGGATACTGACAGTGATAGCCGACCAGCCTTTAAAAATGTCTAACTCCAAAAGAATACACAGGTATCACTTCTGCATCCAGCAACTCCTTAACTCCAAAGCTTAAATACCACATCTAGGAGTAGAGTTTTAGGCATTTGAGAAATTTTAAGCTCATATAGTAGTCTTTTGCAGACTTCTGGAGTCTTGTAAGTTGAGTGACATCTTATATGTGTTTAGGGGCACTTTTTGGATTCAGGCACTCAGATTTATCAATCTGTTTTTATTCTCTGTCACAGTGGCTTGAAATAAACCTAAATAAATTTTATTTATTTAAACAGATTTTCTTTGTTGCAATAGGCATGTTCTAGGGACTGCAGTTCTATATATTATAAATTTTCCACTTCTACTTTTTCTTTATTGACTGTTACAGAAACTGATTAGATCAGATGATGTAATTCTAAGATATTTGAGATGTCTGAAATGGCTATGGAAGCCTTCATCTTTAATGTTTTATGACATGCCAAAAAATTTGGAAAGTTCTCAGCTTGCACATTATTTACTGGTATCTTGCCACTTTGTAACTTGGATCAGTGAGACTGCATCTATATTAGATAGCTCTATTTGTCACTAATCCATTATCCTAGCCTTGTCATCATGGTACACAGGTATTAATATTTTTTTTTTAATCTACTGCACTCAATACAATTTATGACAATCAGTGCATGGCAAATAATCTGTCACAATGGGGAAACAGAAACCTGAAGGTATTCAACACCTATTACTGTCCTGTGCAATTTATCTCTTAGCTGTATTTATATATATTTATCAGTTATACAGTGGTATTTATTAATACTTCCTATTTTTGCATGCCTGATTTCTGTTTTGCTATCCATGTGTATTGCAGATATTCTAATTCATCAAAGGCTTTTATCCCTTCTTCTTTAGTTGCAAGTCAGAATGCATTTCCATACTACATTTTTTCCAGCGGCAAAATTGATCTAGAATCAATTCTAGATCAATTCTAGTTCCTGCTGCCACATCAATCTTCTCAATGCTTTTTGTGCAAATGCAGCCATCTGTGGGGCAACACTGTAAGACAGATCAGTAAAATCAGGGGTCCTAAAAATAAACTCTCCAGGAAAAAAAATAAATTGGCGAGACAGTTGAGCTGGAAAACATAGGAGAGTGGTGAATCTTCCAATAAAGGGTGTTCTTCAGAACAAGATGAAAGAAAGATCAAGGACACAAATGTGTGTGTCAAAAGGGGAAGGGTTGAGGACAGATTTTGCCCTAAAAATGATGGGCTGGAGACCAGTTGATGACAGAGCCTGCAGGAAACATGAAATAACCTATACAAAAATAGAGTTTGACTTTGCTAATTTTATGTTGAATATCAAGATAAAAGATTTCAAAGGGAGACTCAGATGTGGGATCAGAAACATGGAAACATTTACCCATCATATTTGATGCTCTTCCAATATGAGTTTAAAGAAAAGACCACCAACACATGAAATTCTGGCCCAAGGTGCTGATTTTACACTACCATATGAGACAGCAGTGTTTCATATGTAAATATTGAAATTACACTGAGGCCAGCAGTCCAGGTAAGCACAGAAATTATGAGAAGGATATACAAAATTGAGATGGGGTTGTCTATCTCATACCCTTTTCTCCATTCCTTACCACCAAGAAAAAAAGCACTTTCCTTCCTCAGCCCTCTCTGCTCACCTCTCTTCATGTTGATACAATTTTTACCCTTCCATGTTTGACAGCGTGTTGTGTGTGCTTATGCCTTCTTAGAACATACCAGATGCTTTGCTTGGAGGGCCATATTTTTGTATTGTGATACAATACCTTGTACTTTTCTGAAAGCAACTGAATTAAATATCCACAAAGGTAAATCCTAGATGTTCTTCAGAAAGTGTTTTGGAAAGACAGGCTAGTTTGAATTCTTAAATTTTGTATGCCTCACCAAATGCAGTGCACATAAGGTGTTTCCTCTCTGCTCAAGAGTTTGAGAAGCCCCTACTTTTCCTTAATACCTCCTTGTCATCCTGTTCTATAATAATAAGTTAGCAAGCAAGCAAACAAATGTATCTTCCTTACATACCAAAATAAACAACTGCACAACTTGTGCAGAAAGGAGTTTCTTTCTTTCCCTATGCTTAGTGTATTTTGTTAACTGACTATTTTGAATACTTCTCATGAAAAGCACCTACCCTACTTGGCTGCAGGCTCTCTACTGCCAAGCTCTCAGGAGGGTGGCTGGCTGGAGGTTTGCCTTGTCCCTCATCAGCTTCAAGGAGAAACCATCTCACCACCACAGTGACCGCTCAATGTCCCAGTGCAGAATTTTAAAACACCTGGGCTCTGTTCCCCTCCTATTCTCCAGCATTAGCCAAGGGATTTCAGAACATTTGCACTGATTTGCTGAATCCCTCTGGACATTTAAAAAGTAATACATTATTGCGCTACTTTGCTGGATGGTTTTTGTTTTATTGGTAGCTGCACATTTGAGCTGGTAAAATGGTTTGCTGTTGCTATTCCAAAATTTGTTTACTATCCTACCATGCTATTCTATATGCTAATCTTTTAGGTTCTCTCTTCATTTTCTTTCCCTCACACATTCTTGGTTTTTTTTCCTCATTTCACGAGCTAATTCCCTTTCTCTAATTCCCTTTTTCTGTATCAAATCCCATACATAACAAAGTGTCCAAGATTTTACTCTGCAAGTTGTTGTATGTAATAAACTTATGTATACCTTACCCAGCTGAACACAACGGCACCACTTACATGCCCTAAGTGACATGTAGATGTTTGCAGTACTGGAGCCTGAACAACTCACCTAGCCACTCACTTTTAAAAGCAAAGAGGCAACTGCTGTAGTTTGTACACAACACGCCAAAATTCCAGTACAATTTCATTGGTGTTACCCTTATTTTCCACTTCCCCTCCCTGTTTGTTGTAATTGCCTATTCTGTCATTTCAGATTAAGCATCTCACCATGGAATGACTTGTATTTACCTTTAATTTGATGTACTGGAAGTACTCCTATTGACTTAAACAGAACTATGCACGTAAATAAAGGTAAGTATACGTGCAAGCCTTTAACTGATGGTACACTGCAAATCCCACAGGAAAAGCAAGGTACATTTTATTCATTTTACTATCTTTGCACATGTTAAATGCAGGCTGGGTTTTAGTAACTTTTTCCAGAGTAAGTTTTCAGGTTTCATACCAGCTTCACGGAAGAACCACTAGTCATAAACACAGGATCAGCTCCAGTTCCACAGAATTCTGAGACGACATGAGACAGTATGAATGATTAACTAGGAAAAAAAAAGCCCACTGTTTAAACCCAATGTAATAATAATGTAGGCAGAGAGTTCTGAAACATGCCAGAGGACATTCGGAATTGGGCCAAAAGTGGAGGTCAGGAGCAGCAAGCAGTCTGTGGGAGAGGGCGGCAGCTAGCACAGGGTTGCAGAGGGAGCGAATCCCCTGGAAGACGGCATGAAGGTCGGTAGTAAAAGGAGACGGAGAACCCGAACTCAGGGACGTGTGAGCGATCCAGGATGGCCGGAGGCAGCCCAGGGCTGGAGCTGCTGGACGCCAGCGCCCAAGAAGCCCCGGGCTGACCGCAGCTAAATGCAGAACAGGACCATGCCACGGAGGAAAAGCTGGGGGCTTGTGGGCAAATTCTGAGGCGGCTTCTGTTTCAAAT
>WAAG01021026.1:0-36519 GCA_013390105.1 Tichodroma muraria
ATAATTTAAAAATATATATAATTAAATAAAAACCTATATTTTTTGTGTATATCTGTAGGGAATTTTTATATTTGCAATTCATTTTAGTCTTTTGAAGATCTTACGCATTTCCATCAATATGATCATACTTATGGTAGTATGCTGGTGTACCAGGATCTTGCTCTTCTGGACAGACACTTACAGGAACGTTTTTCTGCAGGAAGAGGATGGTGTAAAATGTGGAAACAAGGAACAGTAAATTTTATTAGTCTAAATGCTGTGGTTTAAGCAGTGGTGTTTCACAGTAGGACTGCTTAAATCCTTTTGAAAGGCAGCATGTCCATCACTGAAAATTACAGTAGTCACTGAGACTTCACAGCAGGTGACTAGTTAAGCTGAATAGACAGCAAGGAGAATGGCATGGGACTTCATAGAGCATGCTTAATTCTATCTTCCCTTGTTTATTAAATAGCAGTGTGGCTGATTGTGAGACAGAAATTTGTTTTCCTCTTGTGATGTAAGAATGCTCGTGACTTCTCTGAGGACTGGCTGTCACACACAAACAATTCTTGATTCATTTTAATGATCTTACTCTTAAACTGGCCATTAGTTGCCCCCTGAAAAGTACTGAGGATCTTCATCTCCTTTGTGCCCCAAGAGTGAATGGTGTTTAGCCATCAGCCAGGAGGTTTGGTCCATAGAGGAATTCTTCCCTCATCTTAAAATCTCTTATTTTCATCGTGGCACTGATTTGAAGTCCATGTGAGCATCTCTTTCCTTTTCTTTGTTTTTCTTTTTTCCAAAAAGAGAGGCAGCAGCCTCAACTCATTACAGAGACGTGTCTTTGCAGCATTCTTGGAGAGCTGTTGGTTAAACTTAAGGAAGAAAACAGCAGCTGGTGCTTTCCTCAATCAGGCCCATTTATGTGTGTTCTGCCTTTGGCATGTTTTTGAAGTAGCTACTGCACACCCAGTCCCAAACTAGTGTCTGATGGGCCTGCAGTCTCCCATGTACAGTAGACAGCTGGAGGGAGGAGAGTTTCTTCCTTAATACAGTTTTGTTGGCTGCTCCTGTTTTTACAACAAATGTACCAAATGGTTCTTTCATTTTGGTTTGTCTTTTGTGCAGCTGTTTGAGCAATACAATGGTTGAAAAAGCTGTTTGTCTTAAATGTGTTAGGGCAGTAGGTGCTTGAAATGACTGGGCTAACGAGCCCACTAATGGGAATAGTGAGAAGGGCTCTGGCTGTGCCTTTGTGCCACAGCCCCCTAAAGCGTGACAAGGGTGTGTTCACAGTGCTGTGCGTCATTTCCAGGTGCTACTGGGGTTTCCACAGTCACTTCAGCCGAGAGGCAGAGCATTTGTACCACACCTTGGAGTCTTCCTACCAGAAGGCCCTACAGTCACATTTGAAGAACTCTGACAGCATCGTGTCCTTGCCACAGTCGGATCGCTCCTCCTCCAGCTCCCAGGAGAGTCTCAAGTAAGGCTTTCTGTGTCACTGCTTCTCCATTTAAACAGCTGCTGACAGACAGCTCCACTGAACTGAAGGGAGCCATCCCATTGCTTCGTCTCCTCTGGTCATTATTTGGACTCTACACTTGGTTATTCCAAAATAGTTTTGTGTATTTATTTATTCATTTGTTTATTTATTTATTTATTTTTACCTAACACTGTATGAACAACAAAACCCTGTACTGGCTTTAAAATAAAATAATTGTCTTGACTCCATAAATAATTTTCTAGGGAGCTATTTGTGCTCAACATATATACTGTTATATCAGTGAGTTCTAGTTCTATATCTGTTAGTATCTGTTATATCTAATACTGTTAGTTATTCCTTTCAGGTGTAACTCTTATGTTGAATGTATGTATTTTAGCTACTCTTAGATATACAGTCAACTTAGGTTCCAAATATCTGATTTAAGTCTAAGACCTATATGAAAAATACCCATAACTTACTGGTGTAACTCTTTAGATCTACAAGAAGTATTCTTAAAAATCTCTTTTTGCACAAATAATGTGAGTACTAATTATTTCTTAATGCTTTATTTCNATTTTCATTGTAGTGCTGTATTTATTCTTAAACAACAAGCTTTGGTCGTTTATTTCTGCATATAAATAATTTCCTGTTAATTTAACTGTGTATTGAAGGAACAGAATTGTACTGCTCTTGATGACTGAAATATAAGTTTTGTTTTAATAAGTGTTTGTATTAACTTTCAGCCGTCCACTATCTGCCAAAAGAAGTCCTACTGGAAGTACAACATCAAGAGGTGAGAACAGGAGCTGAAAAATGTGCTCAGGTGTTGCTGAGGAAGTGTGACGTTGTAATACACAAAAAACTTGATTGCTGTTTACTGATCCCTAAAATGGCAGCTCAGGATGTAGAAATTTTAATTGCTTTTGGATTTTACACCATATTCTGTGCATCACCTGCTGATAAAATAATGCTTTTAAAAGAATTTAGTAAATAAATAATCTCTAAAACCCGAAGGAAGCTTAAAAAGCCTTGACAATTGTAGCCAAGGTATGTTTAGCTTTGTAATAGCTTGAATAAGCTGCTGCTGTTGCTAAGACATGCAGCTACATAGTCTAATAGTGCCTTCAGTTTTCCAGTTTTTGTCATTTATTCTCTGTGGTGTCAGCACTTACTGAAGTAAGTCCTACAGTGTTAAATTCCATCTCATTGCTAATCTGTTTTTCCTGTCAGATGGAATATTTAGGTACAGCTTTTCTGTCCTAAGTAACTGCATACAATAATCTAAATAATACATTTTAATATAGAATATAATAGACAAAACTTTGTTGGTAAAAGATAAGCTGCCTTTTACACCTGATCAAGGTTGGGTCCTTGTCTGTAACTACGCTCTGCTGAGACCTTTGATTCAAGATGTTGTTGTGTAACCTACTTGACTGTGCACACAAATGCATGTTTGCTTGCAGCTGAGTAGTCAAGCTTCATGCTTAAGAGGGTGAGCATCAACAAGTGATGGGAACAACGATCCTCATGAGAAGATGAGGTGTTGGGAAGGAAGTTATTAGAACCTGGACTGAAGGACCTGCAGGTCTGTTTTGGCCAGCAACTCTCACAGGCCAGTGATGGGTACTGTGGTTGAACTTTCCCATCTAGATTCTGTTAGAAATTTCTTTTTACTGGCCTGACAGCCTTTTTGATCTTATCATTTAGGCTTTTAGAACTTGATAAAGTTCTTAGAGGTAGCATCAGGGCAGCATTGATGAAATATCTTTGCAGGCAGTGTGGGGAAGCCCACATTGCCCTGATAAAGCATTCTTAGTTGAGGAATTTCAGTGCCAGCAGGGAGTGTTAAAAATAGTACTTTAAACTGCTTGTCAGGCTCTTTGAAGCACACAGCTCAAAAAATTAATCTTCTTTATTCTGGATCTCCCACTCCCATCTGCAGCATCTACAGTAAGTACAAAATCTGTGTCAACACCAGGATCTCTGCAGCGATCCCGCAGTGACGTCGATGTGAATGCAGCAGCTAGTGCCAAGTCAAAAGTGACGTCTTCTGGAGCATCCACCCCCTTCAGTTCTGCTGCAGCCTTGCCCCCAGGGTCATACGCATCACTAGGTAAATCTACATGTTCTACTCTTGCAGTTAGCATTCTTTAGTAGCAGAAAGTGCCTCATAGTTCTATTGGAATTATAAACTCTGACTAGAACAACGTGCCTCTGAGATAGTTACCAGCTCTCCAGGATCAGTGTGTTATCTCTTGCCCTTTGGGATTAAGGAAAAAATACAGCAGAACTGACTTGAAGCAACAGTTTTGATTTGTGTAATAATATGCGTCTCACTCTTCTTTCTGGGGAAAAGCAGAACACACTGTGGTTCTGGGACGTTGCTGAGGACAATGATACTCAATTCCTTTTGAGGTGTTCCCCTGTCTCTTTTCCTTCTTTTCCTTCCCTCCTTTCCTGAAACTGTTTTTATGCTTTGAATAGTACATCTTAGTTGAGTCTGCTCCCTATTTCACAAAGGAGAAAGATAGAGAAGCAAAGACAAGGTTAGCCTTGTCATGTCATCAGAAAGGAAATAAGTGTCTGTTCCTTACTGACTCTTTGGTTTATAGCCACATGTCACATTATACCCTCAGAGCACTGTATATCACCTTCAGATGTCTCAGGTTTTCTTAAAACAAATTTTGCATTGGATCTTTCTCTCCTGGAGTTGCTGTCGAAGGAGTCACGGAGGAGGAAATGCAAGGCAGTGTTTGACACCGTATTTGCTGAGCATCATCTCGGTTGTGAGCAGAGCTGATCATCTGAGCTTATTTCTCATTCTGCTGGTTTCGCGCTGATTTAATCCCAGACTTGTCACTGATTTACCTTTACAACAGGGAAGAAACTCAGGGATCTGTGCTCTTGATTTAAGCTGTGTACATTGTCTTCACTGAGTTGGTTGAGGAGTTTCTTCTTTTAACATAGGGCATTTGCTCTTTAACCTGTGAAAAAGTAGGTGGTGAATTATATAGGGATGTTTTTTGTGGATTCCTTTTCCAGACAGGTTTCTCTCATATCTGAAATCTTCTACCTTGGCTGAGATTTGTTGGTTGTATTCAGTTCAGAAGTTGAATTCTTGTTCTGGTTTAAATTGTTCATACTTGGTTCGAGATGGAGATACATTGCAGTGAAAGTGTAATTACAGAATGTGAAGCTGATCACCTGATGGTGGGCTTACAGATGGAGCCACTTTTGAGTTGTGCTGCACTCTCTGGCTTCAGTGGCTAAACTGGCTTCAAACAGACTTATGTCATGAGAAAGAATGAAGAGGGAAGAAGTGTCTACTTAAAGCTGACCTGGTCCTTGAAGCTTAGAGACTGAATCCAGTATCAGTCTTGTTCTTTAACCAGGCTCTAGGAGAAAAGTAGCAAATTGACTCTTAAGTGATGCAAACATGGCTGCTCCTGAAGGATCCTGCTTCCTTTTTAGCTTGTAGGGACATTTATCACCTGCACATTCCCATGAGAGAAATGGTGAGGCAAACACCGAAAATGGAGTTGGGCAAAGGTTGGTTATTGCAGGAGGGAAAACCTGCAAGTGTTTTCTTCTGATACATCAAGGTTTGATTTGCTGCTCGGTCCAACGTTTTCAATTTCTTTAATTGTATTAATTTTTTTTGCATATTTCTGTAGCTAATATATAGTGCCCACTTCTGTTGATGTTACTGATTTTTCCCTATTAACCCTGTCCTTACTTTTCTTTAATTTGCCTAAAGATGGTACTACCAGTAAAACCGAGGGTAAGCAGTCTCTCTGTGTAACTGAGGTGTGTCCACAGTCGTACTACCCTACCTGGTCTCTGTTCTCAAAGTGTTACCTGGTTCTCATCCATGTTCACTGGTGACATGCATGAAGTGTTGCATGGTTGTCCTGCTCATTTTGATGCCATGGGGTATTCTTCACTTTCTCTTTGAGCTCCTCCCTGCTCATAACCATTAGTCTGCTTTTATGACTCTGGTCACTAAGTTATTTGGGTTACTCTATTTAAAGCACTGCTTTTGGTTGAAGGTGACCTGTGTGAAGACTGAAAAAAGCCCCAACAAAACCCAAAAAACTCCCAAACAACACAAGGCTTGTGATTTCTTTTCTCCTTGATGTGTAAAGGTTTGCTGTGTTTTTCCATCCAAAGCTCAGGTCACAACTGCCAAATGCTTTCGGGAAGAGACTGGGCAGTGAGAGAATTGAATGAGATGATCACATGGCAGAAAAATGAGGACAGTAAACAATGATCTCTAGGAAGGAATATTTAGTCAACCTCTTTAAACCTGACCTCTCTCTTTGTTAACTGTCTGAGTGAGATGGCTTACACCAAAGACAGTTGGAGGAAAGGCTTTTTTTACTAGAACACTGAGTCTGCTAGTTTGGGAAGGATCCCAGTCTGTTTTTCTGGCTCGTTGTCAAAACTTGTTCTTTATTTCTTATTTCTTCAGCAAAAAAAGGTAACTGCAAAATCACTTTTTCTTGGGTAGACAGGAGTTGAAAACAAGAATGTTTTCTACACAGAATGAAGATACCACACTCTCCAGCAAAGCCTTGTTTCCCCAGTGCGAGTCTCTTTTCAAGGGATCTTTTACTGTCTTGTGGGACTGTGCTTGTATCTTCGATGGCTGCTTGTATTTGGATGTGGTGGTCTGAGAAGTGCCACTGTGCTGTTGTGACAACATCTGTGTTATTTTCTTTACTATAAGTGATGCATTGATTTATTATTTAGAGGAAAAGGTCTGTACTGTTTTTGGAAATGGTACTTAGTGTTGAGAGATGAGCTAACCTTTGCATCTTGAGCAGGAAGTATTTGTACTTTGTGATCTGTCAGTGATAAGGAATATGAAATTGGCCTGAGATCTGTATTTTTAAATCTGTCATGAGTTAGATGAAAGTTCCAAGTTGTTGTAGTGATTTATTTATTTATTTATTTTAATAGTTGATCCTTTTCTTTCTTTTGTCTTAGTTCTCAAACCTGTCTATTTTTGGCCTACATTTGAAATGTTGGAAGTTTAATGTTTTATATGAAATACCATATGCAGCTTTCAGTCCTCTCCTTGGCTATGATAATGTTTGCAGAGGCCTGTTACAACAGCTGTCCTGTGGAATACCTCTATTTTTAGTTTATTAAATACTTTATTGTCATGATGCAAAAGGGTGGGGGTTTTATTTGGTTACTGTTTTCAATTCACTTACATTAGGAGCGGATTGGATTTGGTAAAAATCTGTAATAGAAACCAGCAAGTTGCTTGGGGCAGGGAATATTGAGATGAACTTTCAGAAATTTAGTTTGCTATTCCCTAAGTTTTAAATACCAAGTCTTATACCTTCTTTTGCTGTAGGATTCTCCTCCTTTTGAGGAGAAGGATCAAGGAGAATTAAAACTACACAGTACACTATAGCCAGAGTACCTCAAGAATGAGTTTAGTCACTGAAACACTTCATCTTTTTCCTTTGAGATAGTTCAGGCGAAAAAACCCTTTATTCAGGATTGAGTGTGTCCTTAACTGAGTAATGAAGCTTAATAAGGATGTCTGCCAACTCTGTGATCCTGCAGATTCAATCAGGAACTACAGAGGAGCTAAAACTTTGTATTCTTGACATAAATGTAAAAATTAAGAGGATGGGGGTAGAGAAAAATATCTTCTTGCTCTGGAAACAGAAGGAAATAGAACATAAAGCAGAAATGTCATCTACAGTCGTCCTCCTGTGGTTTGTTTTGGGTTTTCTGCAGGTCAGCAGTAAGTAATTTAGGAGAAAATTCCTGTGTCTTTTTGTGTGGTTCAGCTTGACATTAAATCTGCAGTCTGGTTCCTATCATGGCTTTCTGTAGCTACATTGTAAAATTCTGCTCATTCCCCTCAACTGGGAGCCAGCATTGTGTGGACTTGGCAGTTCCCATCTGCTTTGCCCTTGGTTCTCCTCATGGTTTGGTTTGGAGTTAGGCAGCTCAAACAAAGGAGCAAGATAGAGTAGGTGATGCCAGTGGCAAGAATGCCAACTAAGAGCTGACTATCAGTCCTTTGGTTTTAAGTTGTGACATCCCAACAATTGGCAAATGCTGTAGAAATGCACTACCTTGTGGGAAGATAGGTGAGTCTGTAGAGCAGTGAGGTTTGTGCAGGTCTTCATGCAGTGCACAGATGTGCCTTGATTGCCCATGCCCTTCATGTGTGGGGATCTTTTGAACTGCATTAAGGGCTTTACACACAGAAAGCTCTATAGAGGTAAACCTTTACAGTCTTGATCTTCACAGCTAGTGCTAGGGAGGTGGCACTTGTGCCATGTTTGTTATACCTGATTAAAAGGAAACCTTAGAAAAGTTTATGCTTATTTTATCATGAAAGAGCTTTTCAAGGAATATTTTAAAAGAGTGATAATGCTGACTTCAGTTAGAATGGTTCAGAGCATTTGTGTTATGTTTTTTTCAAAGAAAGCATGAAGTCAAGCCCTTCAGACAAAGCTTTTCTCCAAAAGGGAAAGCATAAATGCTGGTTTGACCTGCGACTGACAAGTTCAAAACAGAATGAGCTTTGAGTTTGCAAACAATTGAGTTTGCAGTCAGTGGCACAGTTTTTAATAATTTTTAGTAATCACCAGAAAGGCAATAGAATGGGGTTTGTTACAGTTTTCAGATAACTTAGGCTCAGGTGGACACCTTGAGGGCATTATCAAAGGCTTTGGGAGTAACACAAGTTTAAAGAAATCGCCATTGTTTTCTTCTCTGCCTTAAAGTTCTCCCTTGTCCTTAAGGGTGAGGTTTGAGTCAGAGTCATGACTGGCAGTGGTACTTTAATGGAACTGCTCAAGTAGTAGGTTTCTTATTTTTCTTGCTCCATCCCTTTGCAAGTGCTGAGTTGATTTGGCTGTGTTTCTTTGTGTAGGGCAAAGTGGACTGTTCACTGAGCCCTCTGCTTTGGAGGGAGATCTCATGTAAAGTCCAGAGGCAGCACAGCTTGATGGTTTCCAGTTAGGATCAAGTGCCTCTCAGGAAAACCATGGTGCAGAGTTAGTTCTTTCTAATGTTGGAGAAGTGCTAAATATACATGGAAATCATTTTGATGGTGGTTGTAAAAATTTTTTTAAATATTCTATAAAGCATATTTTTAATCTCTGTGTGTCTCCCATGTCCATGTGTTGTTTAGCAGTGATACAGCTAGGGATAGAGGCTCTTTCAGGAATGTTTTTCTCCAAGTGGGGCAAAACCCCTGGTGCTGGGTAACCTAAATGCATGAACCTGATCCCTGGAGAGACCATCGTTGTCTCAGTGCGTCCGTGTATAACTTGTGTGGTTGTAGGTATCCCTATTCACAGCATGGAGTTGATTAAAGTGAGTTGTGGAGATGTTGCTTACTATTTCTAGACTATTTGAAAACCATTTTCTTCAGTGTGATATGCAGACTGAGTGTCATAAAGCTTATGACTGTTCTGAGCACTGGGGATGGGGATGCTGCAGTATCCACCCAGAGGCCTCAACCTGGCAGGTGAAGCCTCCTGTAAAGCACAAATGTTATCGTAGGATCTTCCTTAATTTCTTCCTTTTCTGAAAAAAACAAATCAACCTTTCTATGTTTAGGCATTTATTAGACATTTCAGAGTTCATTCTGAAACATTGTTGTAAAAATGACAATAACTTTAAAAAATAAAACCAAAACCTCCTAAAAATCTAGATATAGTTTCTTAACACAATGCGTTTACATGGAGTCTTTCAAAATCTTTTCTGTACCAACAACACTGTATCACATGTCAAATTTAGATCAAGGGCCTTTTTATGAATATACTTCTAGGGTTTTTGGAAACTAGTTGGGGCAGTCTTTATCTGTTCCTTTGCTGTGCTGTTGTTAGGATGCAGCAATGCTTTTAAAAGCAGCAGAAAAATAATGGTTATGAAATATGGATTGCTACATCTGTAGTTTGAGCTAGATACGGAGACAAACCCACTTGAAAGCAATGAAGTTTTGGGAGGGGAGGTGTTTGCTTGAATTTGAGAACAACAAAAAGTCTAAATAACTTAGTTGATATTTTATTTCCAGTCCTGCTTGAAATTAGTTTTTCTGTCTGGGTTAGAATGATGGAGATAAGGCCACACACGTAGTCTTATGTGCAAATAAGTCTTGGATGTGAGTGTAGATTCTTTTTTGCAAATGAAATTCCTGGGGGAATGTAGAAGACACATTTGTGTTGTATATATGCTGTATATGCATGCTGTACTTGGTAGAATATATATTAAAAATCCATTTGCACAATGCAAGTCCAGTGTGGTGTCAGTTCAAATGCTTGTCAGCATTTTTTAAAAGGATGAGAAAATCTGTATCAATGTTGGGACTTGTTCCCCCTGTGGAAGAACAACCTCTCTTCTCACACTGTTCTCTCTGACACCCAATAGGCCTAAATCAGTGTGCAAATGTACCAGTCCAGAAGAAAGCAAAATTTTATTCCTGGGCATGCATTCATTCATTCATTCATAAACTGCTGAAGTTGGTAGAAATCTGTCCACCAGCTCTCAGGGGTTTCAAAATAGGGTTGAGTTCTCATTTTCCAATCCTTCTGATAATCACATGTTAATTAATTTTGTGTTTGTTCTATTTTTTAAAGCCTCTAGAATTAGTTTCAGAAGCTAATCTCAGTTTCACTTTATATATTATTTTAGGGTTTGTGTTTCTTAAGTTGGAAAAGTCACACATCTTATGCCAGTTTTCCCCTTCTTAGTAGCCTGCTGATGAAGATGCAAGAAAGAAAGAAAAGAAAAATAAAAAAACTTTTGTAGATGCAGAAAAAAACAGGAAATTTTGAGGATCTTAAGTGACCTTTGTGTAAGAGAAGCAGACATGAGTCCCTTCTCATCCATTCTTGCCTCATGCATGTCACTGAATGTGTCTTCCAGTGCTGCCTGTTAGGGTGTGTAGTGCTGAGTTTCAGCTTGATTTCCCCCTAGGACTTCCTGCAATGCCAAGGCCTCCCACTGGCCTTCTGGAAGAATGTAAATGAATTCCATTACTGGTTCCTAAGACTTTAGGTTTAAATTCTTGTCTTACTGTGATGCCTTCCTGATAAAACTGAAGGGAAGCCTTGAGGCTTCTGAGAGGAGCGCGATGTCTGCCTGCCTCCTTCCCCTGCCCGCCTGCCTTGGAGCCCGTGGCGGGCTTTGGGTCCATACCTCATTAACAAGTGACAGAGTGGCCCTGCTCACCTGTGTGAAACTGTGCCACACTTGCATGGGGTGGGATCTGGCTGGCAGAGAGCTCTAGGCACTGCCTCAGGCAGTGCATCAGGCTGACCCTTTGTGAGGGGCAAGAATGCCCTAGAGCAGAGGATCCTGCAGCCTTGGTGGTGGCGAAGAAGACATCAGCAGCCAGTTTGATGGCTGTTGGACCCACATGGGTGTGCTCAGAGCTTGTTCAGTTGAGCCAGTGGTTAAAAGGTTTTGTTTGTGGTTTTCCCAGTTTTATGCTGATGATTCCTTCTGTGTCTTATCTATAAACGATGTTTGAATGTACACATACGTGTACTTTGCCCACTGAACTGTTTTAAAACTGGATGCTGGTGGAGAGGTTTGAAGTAGAGCGGTCTTGTAGGCTTTTTCCCTTGCAAACAAATTTGCCCTTTGAGGTCTTCTCAAAGTTAGGCATCTCCTTGTCACTTTGTGTCTAGCAGAAGCTTTCAGACTGTGTTACAAATATTTTGAGAGCTCAGAGAAGGAACATAGCTCCCAGTCGCTCTGTCTGGGCTGCTTGCCATTGTCTTGTCCTGCATGTTTGCCTTATGTGAAGTGAGTTTTTTTGGGTGGGAAGTGTGTGTCTCCCTGTTCATATTTCTCTGTATGCTTATGGTGGAGACAGAGGGCAGGAGATGAGTATGTATAACCAGTGAATGCAGTTGTCTAGATTTCTCTTACCTGCTGTGGGATTTTTTCCTTTCATCATTGTGCCTGAAACTTGAAGTCATTCTGTGAATACAGCATAGTACTGGCATAAGTCTTGAGAAAAAGTCTTCAGATTTGGCTAAGAACTGATGTGTTGAAAAGTATTGATGGAGGCTTTCTTTGTGTTACTCTTAATTATCATTTCTTTCCCATTAACTAGAGACAGATAATTGAAGCTTAGCACTGGAAAGAACATTCTGTAGGAAACAACCCTGCCCCAGGAAGGGGATGAACCGATGACCCTGTAAGCTTTCCTAGCTCAAATGTCTGTGGCTTTTCCATGAAGAAAGGACAGAACAAGGACTGAGAACGCTTTGAGACTTTATATCCATTCTCTGCTTAAATAAAGAGAAGGCACACAGAATCTGTTTTCCTCAACACTGTTTATGTTCAGTAGGGCTTTCCATTACAAGTAAAGTTGCAATGATCTCTGGATAAATATGAGGGACCTGTAAACAGCAGGGAAAATTCATAGAGCCTGAAATAAAAGTGTGACCAGACTGCGTTGACAGACTCACAGGAGTGCAAGCCAGCCTGTGCAGGTGGAGCAGAATATAAAGCACCTGACAGCTAGTTGGAAATCCCAATGATGGAGTTTGGGAGGGCATCTGTCACACCTGTCTCTGAAAGGGTGATCACCTTGTCAGAAAGCAATTATTTGATACAGGAAGCTGCATTTAGGAGACTTGAAATTTTTTGTTGTTGATCCTTTGTAAAAAAGCCACTATAGAACAGGAGCAAAGGCAAGGCTGTAGAAAGGTACTATTTTTTAAACTGGCTGATAGCGTTACAGAAGTCAAAGAAGTTTTTGGGCTATGGACTGTGACTGTTTCCACTCCCTCCCCTGCATCTCAGCCAACCTAATAAAAGGTGTTGCCTCTCCCAGTAAATTTCTTTTGTACCCTGGGCAATTGTGTGTATAGTGTGTTAACACTGTTGCTGCCTTCGTAAGAGACTTGTTAACAGTCTGATTGTCTTTGCGTTCCTCCAGGTCGGATTCGCACCAGGAGACAGAGCTCTGGCAGTGCCACAAGTGTCACCTCAACGCCTGCTGATACTCGAGGCCGCAGCCGGGCTAAAGTAGTTTCCCAGTCCCAGCGTAAGAATTGCTTTATTCCTGGGGGAGCAGAACAAAGAGTTATTAATGTGTTTCTCTTGAATTGCAGTAGCACCATCAGAGAATTGGGCCCACCCTGGACATGTAATAAAACAGATCCCCACCTAGCCAGTGTGTGCTCCTGCTGACAAACAAGGCCCCAAGTCCGAGTGCTTAGTCATGGCCTTTTTTTACCAGTTGTGCAGCAGAATTTCATGTCGCTGTGATGTGTAGCTCTAAATAACTGGCACTGTGTCCTGCTGAGACACCCCCTGTGCCTGTAGCTGACTGCTTGCCCTGCCAAGCCTCTCCTGCTTATGTGACTCTTATTTCTGTATGTGTGAACACGTGAGCTGTCTAAAATTAATGGGGTTTGGCATCAGTTGAAAATAGGACTTTACCTATTTTGTGTAGATATGGGAAAAAACGTTCTGCTTTGATTCACATGACACATCTGCGCTCTCTGGCTTCCTGGCATGGCATGGTTTACTCCTAGGAGCCACACATATGGTTCTGCTGCATATTTGTCATGTGTATCTGAGGAGAATTTTGTCACTCAGACTTTAAAAAGAAACTGGGGGAAGGGAGAAATTCCCTGTTATGAGGACCCTCAGCCTTGTGAATAGGTTAGGTTTGTGGGAGAACCTTGTCTGTTCTGAGGACTTGTCTTGCTTTGTACCCCTATTTGAAAGCCCTTCTCTGTTCATTCTTTCATTGCTTTGCTCTGTCATGCTTGAGGGATGAAAAAGCAGTTTATAGCCTTGTGTTAGGCTGGGAGAACTGCAGAAAGCCATAATATATTGAGCATGGGGCCAAATGGAAATCTTTACATTGAGGTCATAAGGATATATTTGGGCTTTGGGATGCTAATGTAAATTGATTTCTTCAGTGTTGAACCTAGAACTGATCCAAAGCCAGAAGTGACCTTTTTTCCCTAAACCTAGTTTGGTGAAAAATGGTCAGACCAGATGGGACAAGTCTCATAAGTATTTAAAAAATAATTATTCTTTAAAGGTTTCAAAGATTATAGACCTAATTTTTCTATAGAATGCCTTATGAAGATTTAGGACGGTCATATCTGGACTTGCTGCCTGGGTATAGTTTGCTGAGTTTCCAGCCTAGCCCAACCAGATGTGATTTTTATCCTTAAGCCAAATGTTGCATGGAATAATTTACAAATTCAAATATGGTGAGTCAGTAACAGGACTAAATTCTCCATGCCCACATAGTGGATAACCATATTGTAATTCCGCAGACTGAGTTGGGGTACAGTTTAGAGCTGAACTTGGGTCTTGGTGTCTTGGTTGACATTTTGCTGAGAAGTTGGTCAACCTTGGGACGTTTAGTTGCATCTGCATATTAACTCACTGCATTCTGCAGAGGCTTTGGGAGTGACGTGTTTGTAAATAAATCTGTCTGTATTGTGTATAGCACAAACCGCATGCTGAACGCTGTATTGTCTTGCTGTCTTTTAATCCACTTTTTGCCTGTCCCTTGGTCTGCCCTCATAATCAAGGATCCAGATCAGCTAATCCTGCTGGTGGTAAGAAATGTTTTCCCTTTCTTGCTTTTTCACGTTATTTCCCTCACATTTTTTAACTGCTAAGCTTTTAGCTTTCTTCATTCTCTCCTAACTGTAAGACCTAAAAAGCATTTTCTTGGAGTCATAAATCAAAATGTGTATAGCAGGTAATTTTGCTTTCTCCCACTAATCAAACACAGTCAGCGTACGTTCCGATGTCAAAGCTGGCTCACTGCTGCAGCTCAAACCCCAGGGGCTGAATTCTTCTCTCAGTTACTTCAGTACATCCCTGCTGACACCAGTGGGATGACTTCTAGGTCATGGTGCTGTGTGGAAGACTGGCACCTGTCACTTTGGGGTGGGGAGAATGGAGCTGGCACCATGTTCAGTATTGGAGTATATTTGATTGGTTCGGAATGGCTCCGGCCAAGAAATTGGAGGGGGCAAGTAAGTTTATACACGTGCTGTGGTACTGTTCGTGAAACTAGTAAGAGTTGCATATCTTCTTAATTTAAGACGGAACAACAGTCTTAAACTCTTACTAGTTGTAACAGTATTTGGAAATGAAATTTTTGTGAGATGTGTAGATGCATTTCAAACAGAAATCAGTGTGAATATTGGTTCAAAATGTGAGCTTGCCTGAGTATGGTCTTGCAACCCTTTCAAATATACTTTTCCTGGCTGTTTCAGCAAATAAATTTAATGTCAGAAATAGTAAGGGCAACAGCAGATTTTTGGGGACTCACGTCCTCATTTCTTAGAATAAATGTGAAGTTGCCATGGACTATTCAAACAGATAAGGAAAAATATAACAGGCCAAATATTCAACTTCCTAAAAATTTTCATCTGAAAAATAAATAACTTAGGTTTAACCAGCCAGACCTAAGTAAGCCAGCATCTTTATGAATGTGAGGCTCATGGGATTTACCCCTTATTGTGCTACTGTGTTCAGTTGTGGTGGGTTTTTTATTTTCTTTCACTGAATTATTGCAGAAAAGCAATGCCACCACTGCAGTGTAGCACGAAGCTGCCTGAGCTGCTTTGCAGCAGGTGACCTGTGCCAGAAGCCAGGGCACCGCAGCACAGCTCTGCACAAAGCCTGGTTGGTTTGCTTTATGAGGAGGTGAGGCAGCCTGGAAATCCCTTGCTGCTGCACCTCCACAAGCCCTCCTAAAGCCAGCTTGAGTGTTCATACACTGCAGTGTCTGCTTTGGGCTTGATCTCTGTGGGCAGCAGAGGGTTGCTGATGTCAGTGTTCATTGTCTGCAAGCTTTCCTCAGTCTTCTTGAAAGCTTACAGGGAACACTTCCATTAGTTTTCTGAGGGGTTTGGACTAAATTCTTACATAGAGCTGATTATGTTCCAGTTTTGTTGTCAGTGTGTTTAAAATCTTGGGGGATTGTAATTATTTTTTTCCTTACTTCTGGTTCTCTTCTAGCTGGTAGCCGGTCTAGTTCTCCGGGTAAGCTCTTAGGAAGCTCCTATGGTGGCCTGAGCAGTGGAACATCCAGAGTCCAGCCAGTGCCATCATCCTCAGAGAAGCGCAGCAAGATTCCTCGGAGCCAGGGATGCAGCCGGGAGACGAGTCCCAACAGAATAGGCCTAGGTAAGAACAGTCACTGCAGTGACGTGCTGGCTGGCGTGCTTGAAGGAGGGGCTTTCCTGTTGACCAGGAAACTGTTTATGTTATTGTTATTCTTCTGAGTTTTTCAGCTGACAAGTTAATGTGGTTTTGGTTTATAGAAGAGTAATTTCAATTTTCCAGGTTGAGCTTATGGTTTCAAAGTAAGCCTAAAGGTATTATGATGTGTTTTCTGTTTGAAATTCAACATGAGCAATATTATTAGATCAGGAAGAACAATTGTGAATAACCATCACAACAAAAAGACCTCATTTAAGCTTAGTCCTAAAATGAGTTGAGCAATCTTTACAGTCACACGGAATCAAGGACAAAAAGGACCTTCTTGGATTATTTTAGAAATTTTGCGTCTTAAATAGTTTGCTTATCTCATCCTTAATATCCTGGAGACACACTGTTAGAGCACGTTTTAGACTTATGTATTAATTGTTTTGGTTTTGATACTCTCGTCTCAGTGACTGTTACGTAAATATTCTGTAATAGTTTCTATTTTCAATTTTATCAGCAGACTTTTTTTTAATGTCAGGTGAGTAAATATCATATATATAAAACTTTGTGTATCTGAGTTGAAGTGAAAAGGTATTCAGTGTGCTGTCTGAACATTTTAAATTTTTAATATAAATTATTTTATATGTTTGAAGCTAATGTAGAAGAAGAACATTTTAAATTATACTGATACGGAATTATTTTTTATCTCCAAAGACTTTACTAGTAGATTGAAATTGATTGAAATTGAAGCCTTACTGTTGGCAATTAAATTTATAACTGTTGTCTTAGCAATAGTTTTATATTTTGCATTTGAGCTGCATTTTTATTTAGAGGAGGTTTTTAATAAAGAAGTATTTTATTCATTCTTTCCAGTACACTGAAATGAGTTTAAAACACCTGAGTGTGTATGCCATTATGATTCATAAACAATACTGCATATTCATTGTGACTGCTTTTCTGAATTCAGTGTTCTTCTCATGTCTGATCTATTTTATGGGCTCTGTATGAATACATTGTGCTTTCCTTCTGTTCGTTGCTTTTAAAATGTAAAGTGCCTCCCAAATACTAGAGGTAATTGTTCTGCTATCACTTTGTTGAAGAGCATTGTTTTTTTAGGAAGAAGCAAAGAATGGTGGATGGTACCATCACACATGCTTAAGCTGATCATCATATTATGTGGTCTGATTTGAAACATTCTCGAGCACCTGAAGGGAAATTGCCTTTTCTAAAATCCTCACTCTTGGGTTGCCTGCTTTCAGGTATATTACAGGAGCCGTGAATTCTTTTGAAAGAGTAATTTGTATCTCATTTCTGTGACGTGCTCCCTGAGAACACAACCAGTGCTTGTTCTTTGAGAGTGGGAGAGAGCCTGACATGTATCAGATGTGTGGCTTTTACCTATTCACCCCAGGTTGATGGACACAGCCTGGGTTGAGCTGTTAGGGGAACAGGAGTGTCTGACACTTTACTGTTGAGCTGCAGAAATTCTGTCTATTTATTGCATTTTGAAAGTTGTGATACTGACCCAGATGGAGATAGCTTTTGAGCTGTCAGCTATATACCATTATTCCATTGTATTTATTACTTTATAACATAGTAGCTAACAGTATTTTATGTGCTTTTATTGTGTTGCTTCAGTCTCTATATTTCCTTGGTATTTTATTTTGTTTGTTCATTTCATTAAATAGACTCCCACTCACCTTGATTCCAAACACAGAAACCATCCCCTGGAGTTTTTCAGGCCCTCCTGGGGCAGTAGCAATAATAGAGCCCCTCTGCATGTGGATGCCTGTTAGCATCAATACCTCGTTGCTAGTTTTGATTTCCATGATGACTTCAGGTATCCGTGAAGTAGATTCCTTTTGTGTGCTGGGAACCTTGAATGTTTTGTTTCCCCAGATGCAGCAAAACGAGGCTCATTCAGCTGAGGTCCTGTGTGGTCACCTGTATGGCTCTGCTTGTGACACTTCATTTTTAAGCTTGCCTCTGCTGTCTGCTCAGTGAGTTTTACTAGTGGTGATATCCTCTTGGGGAAGGAGGAGTGCAGTCCCCTTAATCTTGAATGTTTCTTTGGGCCCCTTGAAGGAGATCATCAGCTCAAACAGGTGATGTCCACTTCCCGTGGATTGAAAATTATCAGCCTGAAGTTAATTCTGTTGGGTGCTCTGCAGATTGTGGCACAGCTGGGTCTGAAAGAAGTGGGAGATTCAAGACAGCCATTCTCCAAAAAGCTGAGCAAGCACAGCTGCCTATCAGCTTCATGCAGCAGCACTCTTTCTGTTGGGGTTATGTTGTGTACATTTATTGGAAATCTGCAGGCAGTTCTTGACTTGCCTTGACTGGGTGTTGCCCAGTGCAGAGCTTTCCTTTGGCTGTTTGGCAGAATTTCAGCTCTTTCAAACACTGGTATTGATGTAAGAAAGCGTCTGCTGATTTTTAGTCTCCACTTAGGAATCGTTAAAATTCACACCCTAATGAAATACCAGTTTCTTCCAAGTGGTAGATTGGTAAACAGGGGCACTTTCATGTTCTGCTAGTGATATTTGCATCTGTTGGGTTCCACTGGCATAAGACTGCTTAATAGTGTGTTTTAATAATAGTGTGAGCCATGTCTAAGTGCTCTGACTTTACAGATGAAGTTGATAAAACTTAGATGTACAGTACACATTAGGAAGCTGGAATATTATTGGAAACAACCCATCCTTGTCCTGTCCTAAATTTTCTCACAGCAAAGCTGGCTGTGGACACACTGTCTGCTTTCATGCTGCCTACTCCTCTTAATCCATTTTACTACTCATTCACTTGATTTCTGTCCAGCTTTTGGGGGTTGAGAATTCTCAGATTGAGACTTGGTCTGTCTGCTTTGCTTTTGCTCCCTGCACTGCAGAGACAGGCTGTCACAGTATGAGAGACTTAGCTAAATGACAGCACTGCTGGCCTTTTCTGCTGGCAGTGGCTAAAGGAAATAGTCTGAGTAGCTGATACAAAATCTCTATACAGATGGTGAGAATGTGAGGCAGGTGCCTGGGAGTCCATAGCAGACTCATCCTTCAGTTCTTTTCAATCAATTTTTTTTTCTTGCTTTTCTTATGTATCCAGTAACATGCAACCCTTTTATTTGATCATTAATCCTGAAGTTCCCAGTGTTTGGCTTTGATTGTTCTGTTTGTGCAGTATTATGCTTCATCTGTAGTGTTGTCCTACTAGTGTAGGACAATGCAGTTAAAGTGCATTTTTTTCATACTTCATGCTGCTGCTGTTAGCTGGTATGGAAGGAGAATCTATTGTGTGCATCCACTAATTTTTTTAATCATTCACATCTCTCCCTCTCTAAAGAGCCTTTACTGTTTTTAGTGGGAATGTATTATAGAAAAGATGAGCAGATCTTCTCTGTTTAAGAGAAACGACTGCTTCTGCAAACCTGATGTGAAGGCTGCCATTATTTACATCTAAGCATGAGACCCAAGAATGAGAAGTTTGCTTCTAGGGAGTCTGCAATTTCAAACCAAGTATTTGTGTGGAGAACTTCAGTGTTACTTTTACCTGTAGTTCACCTGTCAGCTTTTTTCCCTTGTACACCTGAAATGGGATTATTGTACTCATGGACCCTAATTTCATCCAGTTCTTATAATTTAGTCTGTCTTACTTATTTTTAGACCATCTAACTCAGTACCATTAAGCATTATGGTGATCTAATCAGCTTGGTTGATAGCTCATCTTGCATTGTCTGACATCAGAGGTTAACCATCAGAACCATTAATTCGTCAGAGAGATATGAACTGGGTTTTGTAAAACTGGGAGGGATTTGACAAAAGCAAGAATCTGGCTGAAGGCTCTATTTGAATTTTTAGGCCTAAAAGTGAAGGTTTCTATTTTGTTCTGTACTGTTTTGCTTGAAGGATGCTAATATATCCAGTGTGTGTGAGAGCACTGAAGCACTGTAGAGGAACTTCAGCTCGAGTCTAGGCATTTAAGTTCTGTATACAAACCAATAGAGATTTATAAGAATATATATATATTCTGAAGCATGCAAATGATGTTATTTTTATAAAAACAAGGATACAGTCAAAGTATTATCACATTCATGTTATACATATGTACCTCTGCTGTGTTGTTATAGAAGCCGGTAGATTAGGTTTCACTCTGTGCCTGAGAAAATGTCTCAACGGCGATTCCTGAAAACTTGAAATATGCTACTGCCTTTTCAAAGCAGCAAGGGAAATCCCTCTTGTCATTAAATTCTCCTGACAATTAACTGCTGGTTTTTGTCCTAAGAAAATACTGTATTCTTCATCAGGCATAAAGCTTACTAAATAGCTTTCTGCAAACATTTTAAAACATGCAGGGTCTCAGACATCTGCATGCAATGTAGGGTTTTGTCCAAGTAAAGAATATAGTTTAAAGCTCCCTGAAGTGTGCATGTCTCAAGTTGTGTGAGTATAAAACCATTAAGATAAGCTTCTAGAAATGTCTAAGGAGCAGAAGTTAGCTTCTGTTGAATATCTGAAGCTACTGCTGTCTTCAAATTCAAATCACTTTTTAACCCGTCTTTCAGGTATTCAGGTTCTAAATGTTTTTTCCCAGTATCTTTCATTGGAGAAAAATATCTCTGCAAGTCTGTGCAGTGCACCTTTTTCTTTCCTTAGGATATTTGTTCAAAAAACTCTCCTTGTGAAAGGCAAATCTATGTAAAAATATCATGTCAGTATTATGATTACTTAAAGAAATTTTTGTCTGCTATTTTGTTTCAGAAGGTTGTTTATTTTAAAATTAAGGAAGAAATATTCTGGAAGGGTTTCTTTCAGCCTCATTCATCTGTTTTGCAACAGTAGAGCTTCCCTAAATGATTGAAGATTCCTGCTCTACTTGAATAACAAAACTTGGATTGCTTAAGAAAAAAGCAGACTGTCAGCCAGGCAGTAATGCTGCTGAAATTTCACATCACAAACACAGCTCAGCATGTAAGGTAGTTGGTTTGTAAAGAGCCTGAGCAGGCTGCTGCAAATTGTAATTACTAATGTAATAATTACCATAACTAACAGAACTGTGACTTGACTTTGAGCTTTCTGTCCTCATTAAACTTGTTCACCTTCTCTGAAACTCTCCATGCTGCATGCTAGCACGGAGCAGTCGTATCCCCCGACCCAGCATGAGTCAGGGGTGCAGTCGTGATACCAGCCGTGAGAGCAGTCGAGATACAAGCCCTGCTCGGGGCTTTCCTCCACTTGGTGAGTACATGTAGCCATTGGAGCTTTAAGGGTCAATATTTTTTTTTCCTTTTTTTCCTTGTTGTGATTGCCCTTTCAAGACACTGCTAGGTGGAATGAGCTCTTTTCTGTCCTCTGGATTCCTGACGCTCCCCGTTTCCAACCCCGTTTTTTTTCCCCTTCTGTTTTCTTCTGCATGCTTCAATTCTGGTTCTCAGCATTTCACTGTTAGCAGGGAAATAGCTTAGTTTGAACTTCTGCGATTTTTAGTTTCATTGAATCAGCTTGTATTGGGCTGCTGTGCTTTGCTTAATAACACTGATGGAAATCTATGGGAGGGCAAGCCTGGATTTTCTAGGTCACAGTGAAGTAGTTTTGTAGCATCATAGCCTGTTGTTGAGTGACTCAATTATTTATGATTTGATTTTCTTACAGCTAGGTACAGTAACAGTATATAATTTCTATCCTGAATCCTCCAGTGGAGATAGCAGCTCTCTTTTTGTAGAAGTTTTACAGGACAGTCATCAATTAAGTTGCACATGCTGTTTTGTAGGAAACTTTGTCAGGCAGTGTAAAACCAAGGAAAGACCGAGATTTTAAAGGAGCATCATTAAACTGCAGTTAAAGTGTACAGTACAAATAGAAAATCTCATTACACTTACCATATGCAGTTTTTCTGCACAACGCTGAATACAGCAAGGTAGTTAATGTTTCTGATCATATACCATATCCCATATTCAACCAAATACATTACTTCTTGCATCAAAACTTGTCATCTCAGACATGAAATACAGTTGATCTCCAGGCCCTCTTCATTTATGTAGTAATTTAATGAAAAACGGTGTTACAGTATCTATTTTGCACATAGTGACAAAATACAGTTATATGATGTAGTGTGTGAATGGAACATAGCACTAGTTTTAATATTGGAAAAGCATTTGGGTTCAATGACTTCATTGTATCAAGCTATAAAATAATCTGTTTACATTAATATCGCAGCTTCTGGTGAAAAATGGAAAGAGTTCAACTTTGATTCCTAACTTGGTTCATAGCTCTTTAAGATAAAAAGATGAACTTTTTATTGATTAAATGAAGCTTATTTCATACCAGATCTAGAATAGGACAGTAGATCCATAACTGTAGCGCTTTTTTATAGTTAACCCGCCTAGCTTAAATTTTGGATGAAGCTTTTTTCCTCCGGCCAAAATGTATAAGTAGGCTGGATTTCAGTGTTAACTCATCAGTGTTCTGTGTCACTGTGTGCTGTGTTTTGTTTATTTTGTTGAAAGTACAGTAGTTGAAGTACTGTCTTGAACCCTTGTTCTGAAAAGCAAAGGCAGTGTATCAGAACCATGGTTGGTGTGAGCTTTGTGCACTTCCACCAGTGCTGAGTCCGATTCCTACACTGACTATAAAATCTCAGTTACAGTTGTGTTACACTGTTTTATTGTGAGGAAGTTGTGAGGAAAGAGTAATCTCATTTTAGCTCATGATTTTTCATTACCTGAAGAGTAATGCATTTGTAGAAATACATTGTTATTAGGTCATAAAGGCTACATGGGGAGGAAATACCAATGTAACAACAGTAACCCAATGTAGTTGTTACCCTATTACCTTTTTCTTGTGTTTTCATTGAAATGCCTTAAAATCAAATGTGTTCATGAACTTGTTAATTATGTGTTGTGTAATTTCTCGAAGAAATTTTTGTATGCCAGTTTAAGGCAAAACAATGTGGTTCTCTTACGGTATTTTTAGAACCCAGTTAATCTTGCAATAATTTCAAGGTCATGTGATCCTGCTGTGCAAAATGGTCCGGTTTTACTTACAAGGATTAACTTGTATATTTGTGAATTATACTCAGAGTAACTAAATGCAAATGACAAGATTCTTGCATTTAATCGTTTTATGGCCAGTGTCAGCACTGACATCCTGTTTTTTGCGCCTTGTTTTAGGGCTGCAGTGCAGGTATACATGTCTGTGTATCATGAGTCCTGCTTCCTAAGTTAGTAAAAACAGTCAAGAGTGAATCTATACTCAGCCTCCTTGCAGAGATGTGGGTTTTGAACATTTTTTTGTTATTCTTGTTTCTCCCTGGGCCTTGATCTTGCAGTGGTGTCCACAGGGGCACAGTGGATAGCGTGGGAGAAAGCAGTTGTGACCTATGAACCTTAACTGTGTGGTTCAGTCCATAATCCTGCAGTGATAATGCAAGTCTTTCATGAGTTTACTTATGATGTCCGTGGGATAGTTCTCTTGAACAAATGCATGTGTTCTCCATGGCCAAAGGCCACATGGCATATAGCTTTTAGTGAAGCTCTCAAAATCAGAAAAAACCCAAATTTTGTTTTTCTCATGTTGCTGATTCCTATTTCATTATATCAGTATTTGTGTTTATGAATGCTTTGCCTTAAACGGAAGACATAGAATTTTTCTGCTGCACACTTATGTGCATAATTGACAAAGCCTATTTGTATTGTAAGGTGATTCTGCTTTATTTTTTCAGTTTCTTGACAGTACTAGTTATGATGTTAAAGCAGCAAGGCCTTCAGTGAGTCTGTGGTGATGAATTGCTTAAATGAACAATCGGTTTCTTGGGTCAGTTGCTTTGAGCTGGTGAGCATGTCATTGCTAGACACAGGGAAAAACTTCTTTAGAAAGACAAAATTTCTGTACTTTGGGAATGACTGGGCCCATTTTTCATTTGCTTTCATAAAGAACTCACTTGTATGCTGAATCCAAGAACTGAAAACCTCTCCAAAGGCATTTTGTGATTGATGTGCTGCTAACAACTGGGAATTGAAGCGGGAGCTATATTTGGCTTAGGCTCCTCTGCTACTGTATGCGCTCCATTGCTTTTAACAATTTGTATACATGTGTTGTTCTAGATGGGTGTGTGATGTGCATATTCTTGTTAGCTCTGCATGTGTATACTGAGGTTCAAGAAACATGTATGCAAAATTTGTTAAAAGCAAGGGACCTTTGGAAGTAGCAACACCTGAATACGTGTGTACGTGTGTTTACTTGGAAAAGAAACCAACCCGAGGACCTCTATCTGCAGTGGTTGGTGACCTCCCTGTATGACTCTTTCTACTTACGTGGTTACGCATTCTCTTTGTTAACGTTGGTTTTATTATGCATAGGCTAAAGTGTTGTGGAAAAATACCTGCAAGCACAATCCGTAACCATTCCTCATGGCTTCACTTCGGGGTTTAGATCAGACACATCTAAACCCTTCTCTGTAGTTGTGTGCTCCACGTTCTCCTGACGGCCGCCTGCCAGACCCGCAGGTCTGGAACGTGACTGACGCGCATCGGGGTGTTTTTGCCGAGCTGCACCCGGTTTGGGACTGTTCCAAATGAGTTTTGTCGTGCATCGTGCTAATGTCACGAGGGGAAGGGGGGAAGCTACAGGCGGAGGCGTCGCTGTGGGGCTTGCACTGTACCTGTTCCGCATTCGCATACAGCGCCATTCCCCGTCACTATGAAACACCTCTGCCGGTAGCGGTCACACGCATCCCCTTTGGATTGTGGCATTTTCTGTCTCGGGTTCAATGTGTGTTAATCCTGTGGGTGTTGCCATTCCTTCTACTTGCAGCTTCTCGACGTCATTCCAGGTCCACTAGTGCTCTCTCCACTGCTGATTCTGTTGGGCAGTCAGGTGAACAAGCGCTAACTGCATGAATCCGCTTCTTATACGTAGTCTTGTTTTACACCATCTTAACATTTGCCATCGTGTGCATCAGCCAGCACTTGGCATGTGCTTCTCACCACTGCGGGGCTTTCTGTTCTGGTTTTGTTCTACGTGGCTTTTTGTTTTGAGTTTCATTTATTGGATGTTTTTAATTTTGTGTATTTTTAGGAACATTGTGAGCAGTGTTTAAACAAAGGGTGATCCAGGGCTTTCTCAATTCTGTAAAGTGGATCAGTTGTGCAGCATGGGCTAAATCCTGACTGATTCAGAATACTTGCAAATTCTTTTTCCTCTTTAGCAGTGTAGCACTTTCCAGTGCCTAGGACAGGATCCCAATGGGTTTCATCCCATTTATTACTAAATATTCGGGATTCCTGTCTTTGTTAATAAAAGTTCTTTGTGGGATCCCCTCGAAAATACACAAGAGCAGAAAAAATTAAGCAACTGATAAGCTTTCAGAATGAACTTTGGAGCATAACACATGCTGATCCATCCTTCATGTAATTCTGAAGGCCTTGCCCAAAGTACATGAAAGTTTTTGAAAGAAAAAAAAAAAATCCCGTAATTCCACTAGGCTTTGCATAATGTGACTGAGGGTTACATGTAATGAGAAAAGTCTGCAGATTCCAGTTACTTCTGTCCCACCCCTGAACTGGATTTGCAGTTATGGAGAACCCATGATTCCTCTTGAAATAAGGATATTTTACTGGGAATCTTAAAAATCATTTAATGAGGGCTGTTAGCTTTGGGGCAACAGAGACTTAATTGTGGGGACAAACATAATGTCATAGATGAGGGCTTCAGTGTTTTCTTGGAGGCTAAAATCATATAAGGAATTAGTTTTACTGAAAGTTACTTAACACCCTTCAAATAGGGAGTGAAAAATAGTGTTTCTCATGAGTCTAGTTAAATGGCTATCACTTAACTAAAACTCTCAAAACATTTCCCTTATCATGTTACTCAACAGAAATGGTGCAAGCTGATTTGACTGGCATTTTTCAGATAACAATTTGAATTTGTATTTAACCAAAATAATTAAAAATATTTAAAACAGCTCAGTGGTAATGCAGATTTAAACTTTGTTTGCTTTTGGCTTCCTGTGATAATCACTTCATGTTTGGCTCCTGTGGTTTGGTACAAAGCATAATCAAATTTTGTATGGTTACCTGTGTACTACAGAAGGCCAAAATGTTCTGAAAAATGGCAAAATAGGATTAATAATGGTGGTTGCAGATTTTCACCAAGTTTGTAACTAGTATGATGAATGAATCTAGCAAGCGAGACGAGGGAATGTGGCCAAAGCATAATCTGCAGATTTCTTGCCCAGTAACATTGGGCTTGACTGTACTGTTATTCCTGGAGCCAGATGTGTTCCCAGCCCCACATCAGAGATATGTTGAGGTCTCTCCTGTGGTCTTATTTCAGCACTCAAGTATGGCAGCAGTGTCTTGGGGAGAAGCCCGCAGTAACTTGGGTGTTGCAAATTCAAAAATCACTGAACAAAGTAGTTCAGAAGATTCCTGATAGTCATGGAGATAGACGCTGGCATGCCACACTGTACTCAATGTGTTAAAAAAAGCTCAATTTTGTTTCTTTATGCTGGGTATTTAAACTGATCTACAATTGAATTACTTTGTCATTTTGTTCTTCATTAAAAAAAACAAACCCAAATAACTATCTTCCCTTTTCTAATGTAATACTAAATTTATTTGAAAACAAATGACAGTGGTATTTTTCATGCTATGTAGTTTCAAAAGTTAAAGTCAAATTCTGATCTTAGTAACGCTTGAGTAATGTAATTGAGTTGGCTTTAAATATGAAAGAACCAAGTCCAGAACTTACCTCAACATTTACAGCCCTAGTACTGTACCAGATCTCATTTACACTTAGGAAAATCCTTGTCCTCTGTACAACTTTATAGTGTGTATATCTCTGTAGTGGTGACTTTAGTTTCAGTCAGACCTACTGCATTGTCTCTGTGCTTCTGTTAAGAGTGCACAGATTTTTCCATTTTAGGAATAAAGCACTATTCCATTCTTCATATCTGAAGTGATTCTTCAATTCAAGTGCATTAAAAAAGGGGATAGTAATAACACATACAACTTTTATTTCTTTGTGAAATGTCATGATTTGATTACTTTTTTTGCAGTAGTTCTAAGAAGTTTGTGTATTTTTTTTCCCTTGTAATGTGTTTCGTAGAAAATGTGCTTTTGTTGTAAATCAGAAATGTCTTGTCTGGGTATGTAACTCTTAAGAAACAGTAAATTTTGATACATATCACTTCTGTTTGAAATAAATATTAGTCTGCAGGGTTTTTTTTCTTTTTAAAATACTTAGGATTTTAAAAATCTTCCCTGTTTCCCCGCAGTAGCTTAATCTCGAATAAAGCTTTGTAATTAGGACAGGAGAACTGGCCAGCTTCAATCTCTGATTTAAATTATGCATGTCAGTGTGAGCTAATCCCTGGAATATATTTCAGGACAGTAGGTTCATAAAGAAGAAAGCAATGAAATTGTGATACACACTGTTTTCCCCAAAAGCACATTAAGCTGCTGAATACCATGTTTGGCCTCAGTTTTGAGCAAATCCACAATATGGTTGAGCAGTTTGATAAGCAGTCTTTTTCCACTGTTAAATACAGATGAACTATTAAAAGACCTGTGTGGCTTGACCCCTCTCTCCTGCTGCCTGATGTGGATCAGCTGAAGGTCTGTTAAGTGGGTCCATGCAGCTTGATCCGTGCACCACTGCGTTTGCTGGCAAAACTCCTGTTGGCATGTGTGGGTACAGGGACAGAGGTGTAATGTATGCTCCAGGAGGGATATTCTAAGTCCTCCATGAGCAAACACAAGCCCACACAGAAAGAAAAACCTGGAATGTCGTAACTAATCTTTCTGCTTATGGACCAGAGCCAGGATCCCAGTGTCTGGTATCTGGTCTGCCCCCCTCTAGAAGGACTTGGCTGCCAGAATCTGACCTGTGATACTTAAGTTACTGATTCTGTCATAGCTCTGCTAGGACCTTTCTGAATTTGGCTTTGCTAAAGAAACTAATCTCAGTAACCTTTTTGGTAGACTGGGCAAATGATAAAGTAAACTAATTAATGTTAGGAGTGTAAATGGCATTTTAGACTCAATGCCATTGCTTTGGATGCCATTGAGAGCTTTGCCATCAAATTCTGAGGGGGAAAAAAGATCATTGTCTGCTCAAAACCAGTTTTGATATATTTCTCAAGAACCAGATATTGGAGTCAATTCACGAGTGAGTTATTAGCTTAATTTTCATACTGTGAAGGTGTAGGGTTAATTCTACTAGTTAGTCAAGCCTTGGGACATAAAATAGACTAATCTGGTGCTGCTAGTCTCACATCCTTGCCTGAGAGAAAAGGCTGCAGGATGGATGAGTGCTTGAGTATTTACATGTTCTGACACTGGGCATGGTCCTGTCTCTCCTAAGTTAATGAGAAGCTCTCTTGATTTCTGAGAGTGCCAGATTGGGATGGGCACGTCTGCCTCTGACATTAAAATAAAACGCTGAGACAACTGAGTAAAAAGAAACACAAAATAGATACCCTGATTCCCAGCTTAAGATAAACAGATGGAAAGTTGCCCTGAGGCTCCAAAATTGCCTCCAACGCCCAACAATAGTTTGTTTTTTACCCTAATAGCAGACTCTCTGGAGCTCTGGGTAGAAGGGCGTTTAATGGAAAAGCACTGTGAGTTCCCAGAGTCCATGGGGAGAACTACTTGGGCACCTGATTAGGATTCCAAATGAATGTGAATGCATTTAACAATCCCTTTCACTGTTGTCTTTTGTGCAGACCGGTTTGGACTCGGACAGCCAGGCAGGATGCCTGCTTCTGTGAATGCCATGCGAGTCCTGAGCACCAGCACAGATCTGGAGGCTGCTGTGGCCGATGCACTGGTAAGAGGAAAAATGCAAAATGCTTCCAACACCAGAAAGTGGCTTAAAGTTACCTGTACGTATGTTCTCCTCTTTCTAAATAGCTTTATTCTGATCGCGCCAGTGTCTGATGCTGTAGAGTTGCCTTTTGCTGTTTTGACTTTGCGTATACTGGCAGCAGTATGTTTTTCCTTATTCTGTGTCAGTTCTCTGCAGCTGTTGTCAGACAGTGCTGTGGCTTGGTGCTGCAGCTGCAGGATGGGTGGAATCAGCTGTTTGCCTTCCACTTGTCTGTCAGAGGATGTGCCCAGCACTGTGATGGGGCTTGGCACTTGTGGGGTCAGAGATTTACATCAGTCCTGTTACCTGCATGAAGATTTTGTCAGAAAAACAGTGTTCTCTGTTAGTGTCAATTCCTGATCAGGTTTCAGCAAGAACAAATTTCTGCCCTGTGTTACTTGCACCTGGGTAGATACTCAACCCATAACTTGGTTTGCATGGAATCAGTACCATCTCATGCAGTTAGGGTGTTAAGTTGAATTGTATTTGTCTAGTTTGCTGCTAATAATACTTTCAAACATTCACTGCTTTTCCTAGTAAATTATATGTAATTTAAAAAATGTTACTGTCCTATATAATCTCACTGTACTATGGTATCTCTTGGATAGAACCCAGAAAATGTCTTCTGCTTTTCAGAAGGCACAAGCTAAGCCTTTGTATGTACCTCAAATATTTGGGGGAGAGAGGCTGTGTCAAGGCAGGAGAAATTATTGTAGAGTGCTAGCTGGGTACCCATGGGTCTTCTCCAGATCAGGAGCAGAATGAGGGAAGGATTTCCTAATGTATCTTGAGACAGATTTCTCAGAATCTGTCTCAGATGCACTTTAAGAAGGATGAACCGTGTCACCAGTGTTTGTGATAGATGCCCTTTCTCCATTTCCTAATTCACTTTCCTCAAGGATGGCTAACATTTTCCTTTTTATGTCTGATTATTACCCAGCTCATGGCACCAATTGGAATACTTCTAGAAAAATGTCCCTTTTTACAAAATTTACCTTTCAAAACAAAGAAAGTGTTTGTGAACAAAGAAAGGTAGAGTAGTGTATAATGGATGGCACTGTTGCATTTAGTAGGCTGAATCACTAGTGAGCATTTTCATTACCAAATGTAACAGCTTCTGAGCCGAGTTCTGCTCTCAGCACCTCAGATTTGCTACCAGAGCAGATCAGGACATAATTACAGACAATGGTTTGCCTGTGTAAATGAAATCAGGCTTTATCCCTACGTGTGAGCACTGCTGAATGCAGGTTTCTTAAGGGAGGAGAATGTCATAGTGTTTCAGTAGACTGCTGAGCCCTGAGATTTCTTTGGGTGTGACTTAATCTTCAGCTAGACTTACAGAGTGCTCTTTCAAATATTCCAGCTTTGAAGTTAAGTAACATTAAACTGAAATATCAAAATTTTGAAGGGTTGAACACTTAAAAGGGAAATACTTAAGTCTAGCTGGAAACTAGCTAGTGCTGCTGACTTGGTTGATCAATCTAAATTTGTACAGCTTCAGGAGATGCAACACAATCTCGTTGATTCCCACCACCCCAGTTTTTTCTTCATTGCCTTCTGACAACAGGCAACTTACAAAGCCTGTGCAGGCTCCTTTTCAGAGAGTGTTGTGGTGCCAGCTTTTTACCCAGTAACCTTGTTTTCAGAGAGTTGTCTTTTCCATGTAGTAAGAAAGGAAAAGAACTTCACTGAAGATGGCTTCAGCCAAATCCTCAGTTGAAACAAAACATGGTGGGTTATTCTGTGACCTCTACTCCCTCTGTACAATTCCAGTTGGATCCACTGCTTCTGTTTGAGCTGGATTTGGCCTAAACCCACAGTGTCTGTACTGGGAATCAGTGCTCGGGTCTGTCAGAAGAGCTCAAAGGGTAATGGAAACTTTGCTGTTAAGTAGGGCTTTAAGCCAGTGGTGCCAACCAGGGGGTCTTAAAAGAGGCTAATCTTCAAAACAGTGTGGTGTAAGAACTGTGGGTTGAAAGAGAACTTGGCAAATGAATTTGATTAAATGTGCTGTACTGTAGATAGTGGCTTCCTCACATCAGAATTTCTTTTCAAGACTCTAAAATGAAACACTGCTAGTAATACATGGGGGAAGAGAAATCACTACCAAAATCTCTGGTATCTTTCATTGCAGGTTTCTGAGAAGTAAGCAAAGAGGTGCTGAATATAGATCTGTTCCAAAAAATGTTTTTGGCATATATTCTCACTTCCAAGCTCCCTAAGGGAAATTGTAGCCAGTATGAGTAGTGCAACAGTTAGGAGATAAAGTCAGGCATTATTATAACCACTTTTATTTTGCAAAAACTGTATTTTTTTTTTATTTGCTAAGACACATTTGCTATACGTTTTTGTTGCAAAAACAAACCCTACATAAGCTTCTGACATAATTCTCTATGCTTTTTCCCACCCTTCAATATTTTCCTGCCTACAGCTGTTAGGAGACTCCAGGAGCAAGGTACTAGTGCTTTCTTGACTTTTTATTTCTACTTTCCAACTCTCCCCACCCTGTTGCTAGCGCCCATGATACTGCACGTGAGTTATTTTCTATGCTTCAATCCTCCAGTCCTAGTGGAAGCAAAACTCTGCTGGCTTCACAAGTCCAAGACCTGCAGGAATGGACACTGGAAGGAATTCTGTAGCAAACACTTTAGTATATAGATGATTTTTTTTTGATACATTATCTTGTCAATCCTGTTCTTTTAAGGTTTATTTAAGAGGGGTTTTTTTTTCTGCCATAATTATGCTATTGTTTCTTGTAAGGATCAAGGCTGCCAAAGATCTTCCTAAGGGAATTAGGTCCTCTAATCCTATGCTGTGGAAATGAGTGGGATTTGAATACTCATCTCCCTTAGCAGCCTCTGGAAGGGCTAGCTTTCCTAGCCCAAACTAACAGAGAAATTGCCATCTCCTACATCCAGTGCTTTCTAGAGTCACCTCAGTATTGGTATCAAAGTGAGTGGGCATGCCAGCACAGATTCTTTCACCTATTTCTTTCCTATTTTTATTTTTTTTTAAAGTAGAGGTTGTATCATCACCGTATCTGTAACAATGGAACTGACCATTATTGCCAATAGAACATTTATTGTATTTAATTTCCAGTAACTTAATTCTACTGGGCATAAATACATTGTTTCATGCTGGGGAAGGCAGGCTCTCTTCCTCTGAGTCCCTCAGTCTCACTGAAATCAGTGGGGTCTGTCTTGCTCTGCTGTGAGAGGTAAGCAGGCAATGCATGGTGATACCTTTAAAACACTTCAGTCTCTGTAACAGTAGCACTAATCTTCCTTTTAGTGATTGCAAATAGAATGTTTTTCTTTTGGCATCGATGTAACTGTATATAACTTGGTAAGTCCGAGTTTCCCCTTTTCCAGAAAAAGCCAGTGAGAAGAAGATACGAGCCCTATGGGATGTACTCTGACGACGATGCCAACAGCGACGCATCCAGCGCTTGCTCGGAGCGCTCCTACGGCTCCAGGAACGGGGGCATTCCACACTACCTGCGGCAGACTGAGGATGTGGCTGAGGTCCTGAACCACTGCGCCAGCTCCAACTGGTCTGAAAGGAAAGAAGGGCTCATAGGACTTCAGAATTTACTGAAAAGCCAAAGGACACTGAGGTGACTTGATAGTTTTTTGGTGTCAATAATGCATTAGGGATGGCTACAGCCAGAAGGCAGTGTTATGTAGCTGCCTTATGGAAGACAGGTAGTGTCTTCCCTGGCTGTGTGAAGGCTTTGTTCCCACAATGTGGGATTGCAGTTAACTTTTGGAAAAGTTTCTGCTGCATCATCAGTATAATTTGTGGCAGTAATGTAGAAAGGGCTCAGGTAAGCATGCTGTCTTCTCTTAGCCTTCATCCATCTCATGAAGACCTCCAGTGGTAGGTGCTTGTTGCAGCACAGTGAGATTTCCCACAGTAGTGCTATTGTAAACATACTCAAGGGGTGGTTCCTTTTTTACATTAGTCTGTTTGAACCTTCAATATTTTTTCCCATGGCAATTTAGTTGGTGAAGCAAACATTGTACTTAGTCTAAAATGACTTGGGGTGTGTATTTCAAAGCTGAGATCAGACAGTGCTGGCATTGGCTGTACTTTGACTCTTTATGAAGGCTGTGTTAGGTGTAATTATAGATCCTGTTTGTAACTCTTGAAAACTTTTATATCAGAAACTTGTGTCCTATAAATGGCATAGTGTGTAATGCAGAGGGAAGTTTCTTAGGGCAATGAAGTACCAAATCTGAAGCTGCATATGGTAGTAGAGGGAGACCTTTGTCCCTTGCTGAGAACCGCAAAACCCCTTCAAATACCTTTGGCACATCCCACCTTAAAAGAGGTTTCAGAATTATCCAGTAGGTCTCAGAATTATCCAATAGTCATGTGGAAACTCCCTATGGCCACAGGTCACGTTAACTAGACAGCTGGCTCTCAGGCCATAGACATTTCACCCTTAGTTTATGAAGAAAGTGGTTGAAACAAGCTGTTTATCTCTTGGCTCCTTTGAAAGTAGCATTCACAAATAGGTGTGACAATTTTATTTTTCTGTTATTAATCGTATGTACTTAAATTATAGCCAAGTTTATAAGTGGTTGTTTAGAGCCTCCCTTGGGTTTGTGCAATTGTTTCCATTTTAAAAGGGCTTCACACAGGCTGAAAATAATTTGGTGGTTCATGTTAAGAGTCTGAATTAAAGTGTACCGAGAGCAGGCCTGAAAAAGTTGGTTTCTTGCCATCACAAAAATATTCTAGCACTTCACATGATGTGATAGAGGCCTTAAATGGGAAGTACTACAGGTTTTTAAAATGGGTAGTTAGTCTCTAGATCAGAGACGCTTTTTGATGTGGTCTATTTCTGAGTCTCTTAATAGATACTTCCACCATGTATGCTGTCTTTTTTCTTTCTCTTTAACAAACTGTCTGAAGAAGCTGTGGCACCTCATTACTTGTATGAAAAAGTTGGGTGAGATTTTGATTTTGCCACAAAAGTGTGTGAGGATTATAAGCAAGGTTTGGAGTGCTGCTGAGGGTAGTTGCAAGGAGGAAGTGCTGAGAAGTTTTGGTGATGGGCTGTTTATCCAGGTCACTAGATTATAGCAGAAATACTGGTGGAATTAAACTCTTGATTTCAGCCCTGCTAGTTGTAGTGTTTGAACTGTGCTGTCACCAGTCCCTCAAGCTAGCAAGTTGTCTTAGCTTTGATCCTGAATAATTTTTAAATCTGTCCCAGAAACTACACCTCTGTGTGGTTGTTTTTTTTTTTAATTTGATACTGTGTTTAGTTCTCTGTATTTCATTTTGGTTTTCTTTTGATCTGCTTCCTCCTTGATTCAGAGTTGATCTGGTGCCTGTTCTGATGGTTAGATTTTATCATCCGGCTTGTTCCCACAGCATCTTGAGAACATCATCAAGGTCATTAGTCCAAGGGGCAAGTCTAATTAAACGTGATACCTTCTGTTGTGGTGTAACACGTTAATAAGAGGCAGTGATGTGGCGGGGTTTTCTTTAGTATTTTGAACTGAAAGATGGCTGATCCTGTGTTAGCTGGGATTTGCATATCCAGAGATAAGCATGCAAAGTGGAATGGCACTTACCCATCCTCTTTGTTTCATACAACTTCATGTGGCCTCCTTTTTTAAAGGCTTCCCATAAGGTATTCTAAATAAAACAAGACAAACAAGTCCCTATAGGAAATGTTCTTCCTGAACTGCCTGTTGCAGTTTAGTACTTGCATTGTTACCTTGGGTCTGTGAACTTTTAGAAACAGACATGCATATACTTGCTGACTTTTTATAACCTTTGTCCAGAAAGAAAATTCGTTAGAGTAATAAATAGGGGTTCACTCAGAGAGCTGCAATCTGCATGATGTCCAGGAGAGTGTTGTAGTCATTTTGAGCCTGTGCAGCCTCACCCTGAATTAAGCTGACAGTTTACTGTGGTGTTGTTACAAAGGCTTCTTCCTCCCTACCAGGCTCTTAAACCCATTGGTTTTGTGTCCTTTTAAAATTTAATCAGCCTTTCATGCATAGATTTACTGGGGAAAATAAAGGTCCTGTGTTACTTAGTAACAGTGTAACATAAAATATCTGTAGACTACTGCCTTATTCTGGCCTGTTTGAAGATTATTTTTAGAAAGAGAGAAGTTGATGGATTGTAGAATTAGTGTTGGTCTGGAAATACGTTCCCTATAGTCAAAATCTTCAATAAGTCTTCTCTGAGCAGTCAGTGTTCATTTCACTAGTTGCTCGGGTTTCATTGTATCTGTGAAAAATGTCTATTTGTGTCCATAGTATGCAGGAAATGTAACTTAACTGCCTTGCTCTGTTTTTGTTTGCACCATAAACAAGAAGAGCTTCTGTATTTTTTGCCAGTTTGCCTTGCAGGAAAGCTAAGACTTTTCAATAGATTGCAGATAAGAGTTTGGCACCAAAGAGTTCTGCATTTGACTCCAACTCAGTATCTCATGCATCATTCTTTTTTCCCCCTGCCGTAAAAAGCGCACTACTGAGCACCTAATAATCTCTTACTAATAGGAACTTAGATTGTTCCTTGATGTAATTATCTTCTGATTTAATAGGTTGCCATTTGTTAGTATCTCTTCCATTTCTATGTGTTTGGCTCTTCAATGTGCCTGCCTGCTGTCAGACTTTGGAGTCAGTTCCGATCTGTTAATAATCTGTGATTCTAGATTGATGCTACTGAAGCAACTGAGAATTTAAGCCAAAAGATTTGATTAGTATATAACCAGAAAGTTCTGATTTTACTTGAAAATTTTAAATCCTTGACACAAAGGAGACTTGAAAAACGTATTCTTAGGTGAAAGAAATGCATGATTCAGTGATTCAGCGACCTTGACCCAGACAGAAACTAAGTGCTTTGCAAACGTGCACATTTCAATTGTCTTCTGGAATCCAGAATATAGAAGGAAATAAAAGCAGCAGAAAGTACAATTGTCTGGTTTAAGATTTAAAAAAATAAATGTTTATTAGATTCTTAGTGTAAAAGCAGTGATCCCAGCAGTTAATCTGGAGTGCCGGTAAAGGCTTTGCCTAGATATACAAAGTTTTCAGAACTGTGACTGAAGTAACATTTAAATAAATAAGGTTAGATCTTTCAGCTGTTAATATTTATTAGCTGTTTTGTGGGGTTCTTTTGCTGCAATTGAAACTTTGGCATTAATGTTGTGTTTTATTTATGTGTTCTAGCCGAGTCGAGTTGAAAAGGCTGTGTGAAATATTTACTCGCATGTTTGCTGACCCTCACAGCAAGGTAAGATCACAAAGCCTTGGCTCGCTTTCCTACGTTCCTGTGTGTGCACATTTGACACTGTTCCAAGATGAGTGGTTTGTATTTCGGTCCCTGCCATCTGCTGGGGAGAACTGGCATTTAAAAGTCTCCTTGGTTTTTTCATTTGTTTTACAAGGAGGGGATGTGTCTCAGTCTCTCTTGCATTGCTAGGAACTGGTTACTCTGTGCTTCCTGAGGAGCAGCCTAATGCCTTTCAGAGGTCACCTCCTGGAGCCAGAGTTCAGTTGGATTAGCACTTCTCCAGGGTGTATTTTTGGTGATACAGGGAAGAGTGGTCCATGAGGGGTCATGAGCATCACAGCCACTGGGGTTTGGGTGTTGTGTACACCTGGGAGCCAGGTTTCTCACCAAGATACTATTCTAAATCTCATAATCAAGATCTTTAATATAGCTACTTTGCCTTCTTTAAAACACTTTGAAGTTAAAGGCTGTGGCATGAGTTTACAGACATTTCTTTAGAAGGAGTGGGCCACAGAATAGGGAGGTAGGACCCATAGGCATATTCAGAACTAGTGGGTTTCTATGGGCAGCTAAGGGAGCAGGGAGGAAGGAACATGGAATTTCATGCCCTTTTCTGAGTTTTGCTAGTTGAGGAAAAGCAGTAATGACTGTGTAAAAACATCAGCAGTTGGGTTAAATGCAGTTTGAGAAAGAATAAGCTGTAGCAATCTTTGTACTTCAAGACCTCTTGGTAAACCAACTGAA
>WAAG01021035.1:261-14900 GCA_013390105.1 Tichodroma muraria
CTTTAAAAGAATAGCAGCAGCTTAGACCATTAGGATATTTACATCAGTCCATGTTCTAGAATTTATTCAGGTTTTATTCTATTTCTTTCTAATGCCACATGTCTTGGTTGTTATTCCTAAGTCTCAAAAACAGCACTGCCAAAAGAGCTCCAGAGCATTCAACAGAATGTGAGACTACAGGTCTCACATTCCATCCCATGTTTTTTCATACCACTCTTTAACTTAGTTCCTCTCTTTGCTTGGTTTTAACAACATTGCAGGGAGTTACTGACATCTGTATCCAGCAGACATAAGTATGTCAAGCTGTCTATATTTTCATCTACTTTCTCACCTTCCCTTCTCTCCTCCATTTAGCTTCAGTGATATAAATTTTTTAAATCACCAATTGGTTTTTGCCACTTACATGACCCCAAAATAATTTTACATTATGTTTGAACTTTTGTGTTTTGGATGCAGTCTCAAAGCTAAAGAAGAGGAATGTGCCTGACTGCTTTCAGACTTAATCTTGGCTCCATTAACTCATTTTGCCTGTCTTTCTATTCTGAAAAGTCCCACGTTGCTTCCCATTTGTTATCTTTATACATTTCTTTCTGTGTTATTGTTTCCTAAGTTTCCCTTGTGTGGCTGAATTTCTTGGCATTTTCTGCCACACCTGTGGGGTGGTAGTGTGGTAGTGTCCAAGTGTGCCTTGTTTATGTCCTATCCCTGTACTGCCCTCAGAGTGTGACTATACACTTATTTCTTTCATCTGTGTACTTTTCACATCACCACCCAATTCTACATCACCTACATCGACTTTGTTCCATATCTCAACACTCCTCCAGGATTATCAGTGTGAAGGAAAACCTCATTGTTTGACAGCTTGTAGAGTGAAGAATTTCCATAAATACATTTCAATATTTGTCTTTGCTAACAGTCCTTACAACAATTTTCAGTCAATGCACAATTATTAGCTACAAAACATCACATACTGTCTCACACATGACCTAAGAAGCTATTAATAAACAGGATAAGACTGTCATTGTCCCAACACAATATAGAGTCTGGGCAGAATTAATCTTACTGAGATGTCCATGCCCTTCTCTGACCTTGCTGGTTCAAAGCATTCTTTACAGACAAGACAGGAAGCAGGTATTTCTAGGGCAAAACTCATCTGACTTATTTTAGATGTCTCCTTTAGGATGTGTTGAATTGTTCACTTAAGAGAACTTTCCTGTAAATGTTATTCCTCTCCACTGACTAGACAGAAACCAAAAATAAGAGTCTGCCACTTGGCTATCAAGAACCTTCTCCTCTTCTCTCTTATGTGAGTAGTTTTGGAGCTTCATGAAAAATAATATAACCGGCTTTTGCAGAAGCACCGTGAGAAGAAATAAAAACAAGGCGTGATCAAATGTGCCGTGGTGTAGTTACCCACACCTGAGATAGGTATCACAGGCTCCTTTGTTGTCAGCAGAAAAAAGTGGACACTTCAAGGAAGCAGTGCACGTCTAAGGATTAAGCTGAAGGGAGATGGTTCCGGGTTTTTCTTCCCAGCATTAATAAATATTAAGGTACAGGAACAGGAGTAAAGGCAGAAAATTACAAAGTATTTAGGAAAGGTCAGTAGACATGCACAACTTGAGGAAACACACAACCTGAAAGGGAAAGCCTATAGGCTGTCTATAGCATCCAAATATCAAACAGCTTTTTAGAACTTAAATATCCAATCCATATTTCACACTAAGGAAAAGGTCAGGGTATCCAGCCTGATTTTAGCTTTGACAAACATAACTGGTTCTACCATACACTCAAAATCACAACTGAAGATAATACTGCATAGGCCACTCTAATCTAATTCTAATACTCTTGCTGGATTTTTGAAAGTCCCATGTGGATTACAACTGTAAAAATGGAAAAACGCAAAATAATTCTGNAAAATGGAAAAATGCAAAATAATTCTGCCTGTATTGTGGTAGAACATACAAAGTTGTGCTTTGTCAGTGTTGTATAGTTGAATGTCAATGTTCATGAACACCCAACTGGACATTTAAAACAAAAAATGGAAAAAAAGAATTGTGAGCATAGAATACTCTTTTAAAAATACTGTTAAATATATTATTCCAAAGAAATGATGTGGTTGTCAGAGAAACAGTCAAGTGCAACTTTGCTATAACGGTACAATTGTAGACTGTAAAACAGTATTACATATTTTGAAATATTATATATTAGTATTTCAAAATCCTTAGAGAAGTATGTTATCTCTTCTTGGCCTTTTGGTTAAGATCAAAAGCACTTTTATTTTTTCCTATTTGGCAGAAATCTATGGTGTTAGGAAGTGCTGAGTATAGTTTAAACTCAGTCCAATTGGCACAAATAAACCTAGCCTTTACAATCTGCACTGAGAACATTTAAACCAGAATTATATGAAGATTAAACTCCTTGGATGGGTGATTTTTACAAATGAACATATACTGTGGATTCTAATCAAAAGGAGAAAATGTTTTTTTCAATTTTCTCTTGGCAATTTGAATAATTTCAAAGATTTTGATTTTCCAATGTGAATATTGTATGATATGTTAATCATACATTAGCACTCCAATTTAAAAAAAATGTTTTCTGGTTTACAAATAAATAAAATATAGTTTAATATGTCTGAATCAACAGATGCTGTATGAAAGCATCTAGAATTATAACTCAAACATTCATCAAGAACACAGAATGATTATAACATAATGTAAGAGATGCTGAAAACATTTAAATACACATAATCTGATTTACACTCATAATGTCTCATTTCACACACATCCTAAATTCAGTTACAGAAAATAATTTAGCTAGATATACTAGTAAGTTTCTATTTGATAATCTGTGTATTTGAAAGCATTACAAATAAGCATAAAACATTTAGAATGTATAGTTTCCTATATGATAGTCTACTAATATAGTCTCTCTTGATTGGATTGAAGATACCACAGGAAACCCCTTGAAACTCGGTCAAATGTGCCTCAGTTATTCCTTGGTACATGAGGTAAAAGCAGCTCTGGCTTTTTAAAGGACTTTGTTTCTAAAAAAGGGTTCTTTCACTTCTGTTTAGTTCACAAACTACGTGAAAAATATTAACCACAAGAAAACCAAATTATTTATCAAAGAGTTTTTACCAAATGGTCCTGTGCCTAAGCTTAATAATTTGTGCAATACTTGTCATCTTTGATGTATAGATACTAGCATTACATAGTAGACCTAGAAAATTACATATTTATAACTTGGTGAATGCAAAAGCTCTACATTAATCTCAATAATACATTCTGTAATATGAGCATAGACTGGAAAATACTGACCAGTAATATAATGTAATTCTAAATGTATTATTTAATTTTGGGTGATGCACAATAATAATATTTTTTTTAATATGATTTAAGAGGAGAGTTTGCACTTTTATGTCTCTGTTTTGGGAAGTAGGAGATACTCAAATTTCAGTGTGCTTTTCATTAGGGTAAGAATAATTTGAAGCTTATGTACTGGAGGTATTATTTATTTGTGTGCTAACACTTGAACAACACTGAGCTGGAAAGAGTGAGCACTATTCTGTTGCTGCATCAACTGCTGTTAAAACAACTGAATAACAGCAACAAAGCCAACCCTTAATATGTCTAATTGTTTCCTTCAGTTCATGAAAGTGCATTTATTTCTAAGCAGAGCTGTAGATCAGCTGTATACTTCTATTCAAGATGCTCTCCGAAACCATTTTAAATTTGAGTTCTTAGTCATACGACCTGCTAATGTTGCAGTGTAATGATAGCCTTGCTTGTACTATAGTCTTGATGCATGCAAATGAAGATTAAAATAATGTTATCAACTATTAATGATGCATAACTGTTAAAACTGTAATGTCAAACTGTAAAGCCTCAAACATTTCCCTCCTCCCAACAATAAAGTAATCTGGGTTTAGTTATTTTGTGTTCAGTGGATTCTATGTTACACAAAAATTTCTAGAACATAGCAAAACTACCACCTACACAGAAGACCTAAAATGTAAGAATCTACACAGGTCATGTTTTGATTGAAAACAAATCAAAATACTGCAATCACAGCTTTCAGCTAGCTTTTAAAAAGATAAAAGTCACTGCTCTGTAAGAGTATATAAATGTGAATTTCAATTAAGGTCACCTCTGAAGAGGCAAATCAGCAAAGTGTACTGATGGACTATGTTAAATAGGAATTTCTTAAAAATCCACTAAGTAAACATTGGACAGGGACAAAATCTCCACAGAAAAGCCTTTATATAATCTCAACGTTATTAAAAAGCCCTCAAACTTTCTGAATGCTAATGTACCATCCCATCCAACGAACACAGAATGCTGCTCTTGAGAAACTCTGCAGTTTTACTCTTGGTCTTCAAATGACAAAAATTTAAGGTCAGAATAGGCTGTTTACACTGGCTTCCAAAGAGGGCACAGGAACAGTCAGTTCTTACACCAGAATGGTAACAGTAGAGACTGACACTTTATGTACTATCAGATTCAATTAAAAACTGAACTTTGATATGTACAGAAAGACGGGAGGAAGATTGAGTTCACACTTCACAGTGAAAGACTTCCTAACGGGAAGTGAGAGGTGGCTTACTTCTGTTGCCAAAAGGTAGGGCAAATCTTTCCTTAGTAACAGTGCAAATTTAGGATTTGCCAGTGGAATCCAAATCTGAGGTTTGTTGGTTGGATGTTTATATATCTTCTGAGAAAAATAGTGTAGATCCAAGTCCAAGATGAGATGTAAACATATCAATACTCATTTAGCAAACTTATTTTCAGCCAAATGTGAACCAACAACTTTAACTGTGAAAAGCCACCATGGCAATTTTCTAATGCTAATGCAAGATGATGAGAATGCTGTGCAGAAATTTGTTTAGAAGCATGAAGGCAACAGCTGCAAAAGTGATGCAAAATAAGAAGGAATGGCTTTTCAAAGCTCTTATAAGGACTAGACAAGGAAGACAAAGAGTAAATTATTTATAATGAGGAGGGATATTAGCTAAGCTAAGACATGCCACACAAGGCAAAGTTACAAGCCAGCTAAAGTCCATGCTGGTGTCTCAGGCAAAAAACCAAAAGAGACTGCCAGATTAAAATCAAAAGGTTGGTTTACCCTGTTGGACCTTTAACCACAAACCATCCCCCCCTCAACCAATCCTGCTCTTCCCATCCTCTCTGCTCCCCTCCACAGCTGGGACACACAGTGTGCTTCCCTCACCCCAGCCACCAGCTGTCAAATGCTACTGCCTTCTCCTCAGCAGCACTGAGCTGGTGCAGAGCTGGTGTAGCAGGGTTTGAAGGAGGCAGGGGGTCCAGGCTGAATTTATGCAGATATAGGGCAGCCCATAACCCAAAGGAAGTGCAAAACCCATTATTTTCCCTGGCTCCCATGCATGAAAAAAAACAGGGGAGTTGTTCTACCTCTTCTCTCCCTCTCATTCCTCTAAAATCAAAGCATGTGAGAGATTACCTCTTCCTCACCAGCCCCCTTTATGAGAGATTTAATAATATTGTGACTTAAATACTGTAATGCAGTTGTTAACAATGTTAAAAGATTCCCCTGACATCAGTCACTGTGGAAGGATGCTGATTCACTGCTGCAGAAGAACACCTTGAGGACACATCCCACCAACATCCTCCCTTTGGCAAGATTCAGTTTCTTATAAATAGTGCTAAGCAGCAGGAATAGATACAATTGTCAGGAGAAAAATTTTACTGAAGAAACAGTGTAAGACCATGCTAAAACATTCTTGACATTTATGAAAATAAATATTCTGATGTTTCCATGTTTTAATATACACATTTGTCCAACTTTGTAAACTAGGCCTACTGGAGGCTAAAAAGCTTGAAACAAAAGTGCCTCACTTGACTCAGAACCATTTTTGTAACCTCTTCTATATGATTAGGATGATCATGGTCCATGCTAGAAATTACTAACATTCAGGAACGTATATCTCTGTAAAAATTCATACCTTCTATTTAACAACAGCCTATTTTCTTTCATGTAGCTGTTTTAAGCACAGTGGTACTTACTAGTGTGGTCATTTAATAAATTATTTTCTTTTCAAATTGAGACACTCATATTTTATGATGGCCATCACTTACTCAATCTTTCTACTAATTCTATAGGAAATAATTTTATAGATTTTATAAGAGGTATAAGCTCAATATTCAGGATACCCCTTTCATACAGGTACACTAGTTTTGTCTGCCAGCTTCAGTTCCAACAGGATTATTTACTGCATGAGTGATTGAGAGATACCTGACCTGAAGACCAACATGACTTTTCAGCTTTCTGCCAAGTTGCATTATATTTTTTATGCTTTATCTTGCCTTTTATGTCTCTGACAATATGCATTTGCTGTTTCTGTGCTACCTCTGTATTTAGATTATGTTACATGTACAATGCACAGACGTTAATTTGATAAGGTTACCAAATCAGGAAGACTCTCCCTAATAATATATTTATAATACATCCATCAGAACAGTAGCTAGTTATGAAATGGGGTAGATATGACATCCAATAAGCTCATCTTACTACCTTGTTTTTTTTTAAAGTCAATAACAGCCTACCAAAAAGCACTGCTCCTTGGAAAAGAACAATATAAATAAAATTCCCACTAGAGAAGAAGGCAAATTTACATCTGTACACAGAGTATATTTATCTGTACAGCTTTTGTTGTTAAAATTTTGCTTGTTTAAAGGTTTATATTTTCAAAGCTTTCTATTCTTGAAGGATATTTTTTTGTCACTAACGTCTAGATTTGGGATTGAAGATTGCTGTTCTATTCTCATAGTGAAATTAATTCCATTTCTTCAAAGAAAGCTTTTGAAGTGTTTTTTATGCATTGTGGAAGTACAGATTGACAGCACAATGATCCTCTTCACTATTCTTACAATCAGCAGCTGTTAACCTATTTTTATCAACAACTTCATTGCTACAAGAAACACTTTTGCAAGATGTGATGCAGCTGGTGAGATCATTCCACATGGGCTGTCTTCTCCCTGTGAATTTTTACAAGCAGGTTACAAAAAGACCTCACTTCAAAAAGTAACCAACTGCCAAGCCTTGCTCCAACAACACACCAGGCCTCCCTTACTTTCTACTCATGTTTCAGGTATGCCCAACCCACTCAAGGCACAAATGGGCATCTCCCAGACACCTTTATGTCATCCCTCTGGGAGCTCTCTAAGGCCTTTGGTGTGCTCCGAGGTATCCTAGGATACCACTACTGCATATAGAACCCAAGAAAAATGCTCAAAACTGGTTTTCCCATATCAGATGCAATCTCAGGTGTCTTTGCTTTCAGATTCAGATACAAAAAAAACCCTCAAACCATTCTCTGACTGCAGCAAATACCTAGATCAATATCACAATGTCAGTGAGGGAGGGATGGAGTTTTCAAAGTGGAAGATGGTATTTGAAGCTCTACTGCCCTCAGAGTCTAGGAGCATAAGCAAGGATGACCCTGACTCAGCCATGACTACTTGCATCCTTTAGACCTGTCCACAGTCAGGACCTGTGATAAGTTGTTCTGCTGTATGAACATCAGATAAGTTGTTCTGCTGCATGAATTGTGGGCACAGTGCCAAATTATCCCCCCAGAAATACTAAGGAAGGACCGAAAAATACAGTGAAACACTATTGCTTCCAGTGAAGAAGATAAGTGCTCAGTCTTATCACTAGAAGCCCTTGGCCTATGTAGGGAATACAGCTCAGCCTGTCGTTGATTTCATCCTGTCTATATGATCTGCCACCTGCTTTTGTTTGTTGTCAGGATTCTCTGCTCTATGATCCCAATGAGGAACTTCAGAATTTAGTAGGTCCTTAACAGAAAAATCAATATGGAATAATACAAATTTCTCACAGATATATGCATGTTTTATAGATATGGTAGACATAAAACGGATGTGAAGGGCAAGAAAGCAGAACACCAAATTCACTCAATTATTTTCTAGTTCCCATACTGTGTGTTTTTGCTAGTCATTTTTTCTGCATAGAACACCAAGAACAAACGGTACACATATATGGACTCGATCCTCATGCAATGTATACATTTTAAATTATTTTTTTTAATCTAACTTGTCTACTGGGACCATCTTTGATACACCTACCAATAAACCCTGAAGAAGGAGGGTTGGGCTGTATCTTCTCTTTAGTGTTCTCCTGAATGATGTCCCAGAGCTGCCATATAAACTTTGGATGGAGGATGTAGAATGGCTGGGTTGGATTCTTCCTGCGATGCTGTACGTAGGGAGTGAACAGATTGTAGTCTGGCTTCTTATACCACTGGGAGGAAAAAAGTCAGATTTTTTCAATAGTATTAAACATGTCTTGAAAACTACATGTACAATAGCATACACTGGCTTCATTTGGGTTCTGCAGAACAGAAGCAAAGGTAGCAAAGCAGCCTGCACTGGTGGATGCTTCTGCTAGAAAGGCATTCTTCACTCTGGGCTATTCTGTTTCCTTTCTTCATACAGAGACTCCCAATAAGTAATTGACTGCTGTGGGATGAGCCAAGACCATTTTTCCCTCACAGATCCACATTAAAGAAGAGGTTCAAAGAGCTCTGACATGGTATCTGGGCCTGGGGGTGAATCTCCCTCTGAACGCATCCCTGTCCCTGATGGAGGCAGCAGCAGCCCATGACGCAGGCTGATGGCAGCCTGCGTGGGAAGCAGGCAGCCTCTGGCATCTGTTGCTAAGGGAGTTCGGCAGATGAAGGCTTACTTTCTGCTTTGCAGCCTGCTCAGCTCCGAGCTCCCTGTGCCAAAAGCCATCAGATCAACTTGTCTACTGGAGCTGCAGCAACAGCCAAAGTAGAGACTCCCCCAGTGACAACCAGATGGACATCTGCTGCCGTGAGGGGGTGGGCAGCAGGGCACAGATGGCTGTGGGACAGTGGACATGAAGGACTCGTGGGAAGGAGGCCTGAGGAATGGAGAAGGCACCCAGAGAGATTTTCACTAGGATGTTGTATTTTGTTTGGGAAGGTGGGGAAAAATGGATGCAGTTTTTCACCTTTCCTGATAAAACCTACTTCTGAAAAATAGCAATGTTCGCTCCTTGGCAAGCACACAGAAAACTCGCTGTTATGTGAAAATAGCAATGTTTTATCAAACACACACCACCATTCATCTATCCTAGCATCTCAAAACAGTCCCTTCCACTATAATTGCTAGCTGCTAAAAAGCTTTTGACCAATCAACGAATTTTGACCAACAGACATAGCATTCTCCACTCAGATAAAGACAGAACCTGGGGTTCATGGTGAAAAGGGAGAACCAGGAGACCAAAGTAGTAAATTAATTTTCTCCAGTATTTTCAAATAATTGGGAAGAAAGGTCTAAGTGGATATCTTACCACGTTCAGATTTGCAGAGTAGGGAGCAGGATCCCAGGCTACTAAGATAACATCTTTATACAAGGAGCTGTCGACAAAGTGATGGCTTGGGTTGGTGAGAATCTGCAAACACAGATGCAAAGAATTCCACAGCATTAAAAGCAAGTGGGATCCAGAAAAATGGCAAAATCCTTCTCTCAAGTGAACAGTCCTACCCACGCTGCTGTTTGTTATGCTTCAGTTCTGTTTGATTTTAAGCATCTTGTTTTGTTAAAAAAATATACAAAAAAAGCTGAGCCATAAACAGTACTCACTACAGTTTGAAGCAGCAGTATGCTGAATTACTCTCCATCTGTGAGGGATGTGATGGGACCACTTGAGATGCTGTGTTATTGTGTATCTACCCTGCCATGTATTCTGGAACTTGAAAGTTACAGTATTTCAGATCGCCTGTGGGATCCTCTTGGACACAGAGCAGCTTTCTTTGAAGGGCTATAGCCCCCAAGGATAATGTCTTTCACTGCCAGCCATCCCCAGCTACCTTCCTCATGGCTTTCTCATTTTAACAGCAAGTCATTTCAATAAAAAAAAATGCAAATTAGACCATGACTGTAGAAATTGGAATACCTAGAAAAACAAGTCTAACAACAGGCATGTTACAGGGCTATTTTTGAGGGAACTGTCATTTTGCTCTAATCTACTGCTCTCATATAACTCCTTCCTGCATCTCCCAGTACTTTGCCTGCTCATCCCACTGATGCCTTAAGTTCTAGAAGGCATCACCACCACACTGGAAATCTACTCTTCACTCCTGCTGGCTCACCCCTGCCAGGACCCTCCATGTCTAACTAGATCTCTTTGATCCCTGCTGCATCCAATGCCAGGCAGTTCAGCATTGGTCAAAACAGCATGAATTTTGTTCCAGATGTTAAGATAATCAGCATTCCAGACAAATAAATTCATAATGATTTTTATTTCCCTTTAGGATCCAATGAGCCATATTTAATTATGCATATTTTTCTTCAGAAAAATAATATTGTTGCCATAGCGATATCCTTCCTACCATAAACTTTGAGTTTAATGATTTCCATCAGCCTTCTACAGTAAGAACAGAATTAGTCATGCTGCTATCAGCATCCTCAACTTAATTTCTCAGAACAATTTTCACCTCAGAATGTATACTCCTTTATTGAGTATACAGAGCAAATTGGCCAAAAAGGCCAAGATTTTAAAAGCTTGGTTCCACACTTACCACACAAAGGAGCTCTTACTTGCCTTTCAATGAGCAAGAGTCCTCTGGAGGTATTGTCCTCACAAATTTTGCTTTCTCTGAGTCTGCATTCATATGTATGAGTTTTTTCTGCAATAACAGTATCTGTTGCTGCTGCACAGGCTTTCTTCATGTCCTTTGAGCTTTCACAGCAGAGAATATGAAGGAAGAAGGGGTCACAGCAGCCTTTTAATTAGGTGAATGCACGAGTTTCCATCAGTGAGGAGGGGTCAATAAACCTGTATAGGTAACCCAGCTACAGTACAGGTAGGGAATGCAACTTCCATCGAGCAGCCTGTGCAGATTTCACTCTCGGAGAGGGCAAGGCTAATTTCTCAGCGGGTGGACAAACTATCATGGATGGTTTCTGATATCTCTGAAGGAGCACAAAGCTGGTGGGAATACAAACACTTGTGAGGAAACCATGTGATCTGAGCAGGTCAGAACTTTGCCATGCCCTCTGTTTTCTTGAGAGGTCTTATGGGGAGCAAGCCTCACACAGTGCAGAAGAGCAGACCACGGGACCCTCCATCACCATCCCAGTGGGAATGTACTGCAACAGCCCTGGGAGCCAGAAGACCCCAGTCTGCCCTGCATGGAGAGCAGCTGATTTAGCCATTTAATCTCTCTGAATTTCCTGGGGAGCTAAAAAAGCTCAGATCATTCCATGAGAACATTTCTCTCTTCTACAGGGAGCCTACTGAGTCTAGTAAACTATAAAGAGTTTCTAAACCTTTCTCCTTGCCCACTTCAGGAGTTCAGCCGTGGTCAACGTCAGGACATTTTGGCTAACAGTAAAATGGAGTATCATCAAAGAAAAAGAAAAAAACCCAACAACACCAAAAAAGTAAAATAAAATACATGAAAATCCATGTTCCCTGATACTCTCATTACAGCACTTAAGGCAGAATAAGACATTTCTGCTCTCTTCTTGTGAACAAAAGAAAGGGGGCATATTTAACCCAAATTGCTTCAAAGATCTAGTCTGTTCTGCAGCCTCACCATGACCTACAAAATGAGTGTGAAGGGAATGACAGCGATCAATGCTCTTTTTGATAGCAAAGTACATGAGCTTATACACATAAAGACACACCCACCAAGAATAGACTTAGCATGGGCAGTCACCCAAAGCAGAAGAAAAATGAACTCATAAAAATTACAGTAACTGAAAATTCTGCTCTCCTTCCATAAGAATCAACACATGCAGAGCATGTTACATGGCCAGCCATAATCCCAGTGTTGACTAAGTAAACTGATTTCAGTATGCCATAAAATTCACAGAATTTCTGTTGCTGATTTTTTGTCTGCATTTCATAAAGAGGAGAGAGGTTTGGTTTACCCAAGACAGGAATTCAGGCAATAGCATTTTTGAAATTGAAAAACTAATCTCAACCATAAGGTGTCACTGTAGCTCAAGTCACAATTATTTATTTCCACCCATACACAGAAAATCCCATTTTCTCTTGTTTCCATTCAAATGAACAAACTCACCTGATGTGTAATATCCAGTACGCACTAGAGTTTTTTACTAGTTCTTTCCAAATTTTTAAACAATGACAACTTGCCTAGTGTTACACAACTCAGTTCCCATTTCTTTTGCCTTCCAGCAAGGAAATAATTGGGGAACTGGAAAATATGAGAAAACAGCTTTGGAATCACCACAGCCTGAACTTCGTGACAATCCTGGAGGCAATGGCTTCTCCAGGAGGTCAAGGTCTTCTGTACTGACACCTCTCTGGCATCCTGCAGAGCCCTTACAGATTAGTTCACATGAGAAACTTTACAAACCAGTTCTCTGAAACAAGGCTGTTGAGTCACTCTACGCTGACAGCAGTGCAAACCCTCCTGTAATGGAAAACTTTCACCTTCTCTGCATCACAACTGTCGAATCACTACCTGCTTCCCATATTACCCAACAATTTTTCAGAGGTTGTTAACTTGCTGTCATATTCTACAGAAGAGACATTGACTTGAACTCTGAAAAGGAAGATCTTACCTGAGAATTAATGATCCGCATGGTTGTTTTATTTCCAACATCTTTTTCATAGCCACGTGTTGGAGCAGAATTAAATCTTAAAACGGCATCATGAGAATCTAGGAGCATAAATGAGGGGGTAACTCTTTTTTCTTAGCATTGCGAACAGTAAGATAAAACCAGCTATCTAACCTAATACAAAACTTACACATCTGCCCTAATCTGGATATTCTAAAGATGATGAATGTTCTGCTATTCACAAACAAAAATCCTCCTGCCATATAATATTAACATAAAGGGAAAAAAGTTCAGAATCATCTATTAATTTAGCATGGAGTATCTAAATACTTCTCTTAATTGGATAGACGTACTCTGGGAAGACTATTAGTATACCCAGTACGCACAATTGCTCACTACTTCTATCACAAAATTTACAGAGAATTACTCCATGCAAAAGCATGTAAGCTGCAGGGATATCTAATTGCACATTTGAATGAACAACAATGCTTAACTATAAGCTTGCATTTCACAGTATTTTATAATACCTGAAAATCTCAGACTACCCTAAATCTATTAATCATACTGTGTACTTATTCTTAAGCTCAGGACAAATCTTAAGGAGCCTCTGTATGGAAGCCAGCCCACACGTGTTTTTCACACAAAGAAACCTCAGGATTCCATGGTAGCAAAGATCTAACAGAGTTGAACTGTCAAAGTTACTCCACAAGCAGCTGACCTTGGAGTCATGGAGAAGAGAAAGTAGCTCTAGGTCAAGTATGGGTCAAGAGTAGACACCACGTGCAAGCCTCCATTGGATAAGAGATGATCACCCTCCCAGGGCTTCTTTTGAGGGGATCTCGAAGCCCAAAAGATGTGAAGGAGAGCAGACATTTTATCCACTGTCCAGAAACACACAGTTCCTGTTGGTAGCCTTGTATTTGGTCTGTTTTTATCCCTTCTATCGATGGAAGCTGAGAATATGAAATGCATTAACCCACAGGTAGTTTGTACACCTGTTCATCTCTAGTCACTTCAAATGTGTTGTCTGTAGCTCAAAAACTGGAGGAGGCAAAAGTCTCCAAAGATAACCAACATGCCTCGATGGAGTCTTGGCTTCATCCTATCAAACTGTGATCTTTCATCTTTTCCCTCCTTTACTCTGCACTTCTTGTACTCCACACAGGGAAACACTGCAGCCAGCAGTCTGATCTCAGACATACATGTTAGCATTAATATGTCGTGTCTGAAAAAAAGGATTTTGCCAGATGCCCACCAAGCCCAACTCCTCAGAACCTCAGGAAGATTCTTCTGTGTCTCCATGCAGGGACCACCCTAGCCTCAACATCTAGACTTCATCTGTCATGCATCTTGCTTATGTAGGAACTAGAGGAAATGAATAGAAGCTGCAGGTACTTCACATATTTGGAGAAGGAAGAGATAAACACAAGTTTGTTGTAATGAATTTAAGAACATAAATTTGGACCCATGTTTGACAACTTTTAGACAATCTGTTGAGTGAGAACTGGATTATGAAATGAGAATTTTATGGTTTGCAGCTTAATTGAGAGACAGTGTGATGCATCACCAACATCACTCATGCTGGTTCTTCATATACAGATGAAAAACATCTTCACCAAAAATGTATGACCAGGACACAGCTTAACACTGATAAGAGCTGGTTTTAAATAAACTGATTTTAATCTTAATATGTGTTTGTAGATAAGCATTTTAAAGATCAAAAAAAGTTTGGGGTTTGATCACAGATCCCTGTTATTTCCTGTGATGCCAAAATAATTGGTTTTCTCACTTAATAGCATGATCACCATGGGAGTGTTTGCTATATTTGCACAGTATTTCCATGCCTACTTTCATTTAAAAAGTCAGAGGGAATGGGGGAGAGGAGGGCAAAAGAAAAGGCAGAACACAAATTAACATTTTTGCTTGTGTTTCTAATAGGAACACAGAAGAGGGAGCTAAAGGCATATGAAGGAAAATATCCTTTGCTACTTCTTTCCTGGGGTTTTTTTTTTTTTTTTT